>JASDQU011100516.1:21059-46514 GCA_032191745.1 Picea mariana | reverse complement strand
ATTTTCCTCATTTTAGAGTTAACCACTTTCCCTAATTAGAAAATTCTCCATTACTTTATCATTTAAATATTCCTTCTTGATTTTTTCACCTCACTTAATCCTTTAAATAATCTTCTTGACTTGGTGACTTTACTTTATCATTTAAATAATGATTTCTTCTTTTAAGGTCACTTTGACTTCTTTGACCTTTTGGGCTTCAAGCCTTCATATGGGGTTCCTTCAACTTCATAAGGCCATAACTCTCAAACCGTGAGGAGTTATGTGACATTTCACATACCACCGGAAATGGCATGACAAGCACTATCCATCTAAGATAGTTTCACCAACAATTTCCTTGATCTCCATCTCATTATTCCACATACAAGCATGGGTCCTCCAACCATTCTTCTAGGATAACTCAATCCACAAAGCATCTTCCTGGGAGGGTTTTCACCATAAGGGAACCACTTTGGATTCCATCCATTTGTGCACTTTATCAATCATGATAAGACAATAATGATTCATCTATGCATTTTTCCAACAATGCATCATATACTAATGAAACCACATCGATCCATATTCATCATGTATCAATGACAAATCATTTATCCATATTCATCATATAAATGACAACTCATTGATCCATATTCAACTATGCTTTCTCATCAAGGATAATACATATTACATTACATCAATCAATCAAACCATTGGCATTAATGAAAACATGATCCAACACTCAGTGCTATGATTATTATGTACGATAGATAGATATGTCGATGCTTGGTGCCTTACTTGTGTTAAAGATAAATGAATGATTAGGTCTAACTAAGTGCTACGTGCTATGTGGTTGAAGTGCTTAATCTTTATTGTTACTGCATCGATCTAGATTTAGGGTATGTTCTGCAAGGTTATTAAATCTAATAAACTAATGCATATCACCTTCTAAGTGCTGCTATAATACTTTGCGAAGTTTTGTTATCACACAAATGTGTCCCTGCTTGGTTATAGACACATGTGTCCTGTAACCCCCCTGCTTCTACCTCGGGTGAGACTTCACATGCTTCGCAGGTGTTGCCAAAAGGGCTGGTAGTTATGGTTTTGTTGTTGCATTGTTGAAGCGTTGAACCCTGGGTCTGCCCCTGTGCTAACACATATACATGCAACATACACAGGAAATACCCATACATATAAAGACATGTATGAATACACAGCATGAAATGAACACAAAATTGATACTTATATTTTATAGAATACCACCAACTATGTGCATACCTTCCATGATACTTGTTGATCTCTAAAAATGTCCTAAAAACATCCTTGTTTAACATTAATTTATCAACCCAAGGATTCATCTTCTATTTCAAGAATATCAGTAAAGTCTATGCAGATAGCTCGTAGAGGCTAAAATCGTGTAGTTAAAACAAATCCGAGTTTATCAACAATCAAGTTCCTCACAGATTCATTAAGTTTCTAAAGCTAAGATCCTATTGAACAAGATTGAAATCTGATCTATAATGTGCTATAAATTGAAGGAATGAATTGAATTGTTGAATTGATCTAATTAAGAGACAAGAATCGAATCTGATATTAAAGGCATGAATTGATCTAATTAATAAACAAGAATTGAATCTATGAAAATAAGTTGATATATTGATGACTAACTAATCTGCTGGAAATAAATAACTGAATACTGTAAATTGAGACAGAACAGTAATTAAACAACAAATGCTAACTAAGTAAAAGGAACAACAAATGCTAGTTAAGCAAAAGAAACAACAAATGTTAATTTAACAGAAAGGAACAACAAACGCTAGTTAAGCGAAAGAAACAAAAAATGCTAATTTAATGGAAAGGAACAAAAATTGCTAATTTAATTGAAAGGAACAACGCATGTGAAAATGAGAGGAACTGTCAAGCAGTAAACTACAACAAATGGAATCTGGAATAGCAATAAACAACATTCATATGAAAACATCTATCTTCTACAAGAAAACAGTATCAAAGCATTAACACGCTTATACATTATCTTAACGATGATAAAAAGGATTTAAAGTTTGAAACAAAAATCAAACTGATAAGATACAGATTGAGACAGTAACTCCTTCAGACTGGGCCTTCGGTCCTCAGAAGCACTGCTACTAGAAACTCAGTATATGAAAATGATGGAAACGTTCAAAGCCTTTATTAATTCCATAACTGATACAACATTTACAAAAACTGTTTGCATAGGGAAATTTTGAATTCTTAATGCTTAGATACAATTCTTAGATTATCCTTTCCAAGATTCACTACCCTCTATATATTACAAAATATGGGTAAATTAAGCTATCCCGAGGATCGAGAGATCCCTAGGATCGCTATTACTATTTATGAAGTTTACAAAATATAGAACTAATCTCTCTTAAAATTGATTTACGCTCCATATCTTTAACCTCCAATAGCTTGCGCATCTTTGAAATCTCTTCCGCTATCATGAATTTACCAAAATTTACCCATTCCTGTAACAAAATCAAACAATTCCAACCATATTTTAGAATTTAAGAACTTCGACTCAGTGATAGTTCTGGAAGACATTTTAATCATTTCCTATCCTATTTTATTCCTAAATAACAGAAAAGTCAGTGAAGATGATATCATAAATCATGGAAATGAGGAGGATATTTGTACCTTTTCATAACCCAAAATACCCCCCATCTTACCTTCTTGCATGTCCTCATGCAAGCTAAGTTCTTACATGTAAAGCAATGATGTTGTAAGGAGGAAAAGTTTTCTCACCAGGTGCCCTGAACCCATTCTTTCTTCTGAGTTCTCAGAAAGCAGTGTCTTTCCTCTTTTTATTAAATTGATAATCTCTCTGGTAATCCTTTGGAGGAAACCAGATAAGATGGGGATTATATATACACCCAATCCAGGCAGGTCCTTCCTCCTCGATCATTCTGGCATATCTTTCTATTTTGAAGGTGGTTGCAAAGAAGTTCTTCAAAGAGAAGGGCTCTCTAACCTTTACTTCAACTGGGGAGACATTCCACCTTAACTTGGATCCAACAAGAGATTCTTCTTTGATTTCCCTAAAATATGATATTCCTAATTGTATAACCTGTTGATGAATATGACCTAAAGAGTTTCTCACTCCTTCCCCTTTCATGAATGTCCTATGTCACATGATAGCTGGAAAAGACTTTGGTGGTTCCCCCCTGATCTAGAGATCTAACCTAGTTTCTCTCTTCATGAAAGTTTTGTGGGCCTTAGTCCAACTGACTTGATTTTTAGTGAAGGATAGGAGCGCTTGAAATTGGATGTTTCCAATAAAAAGACCAATATTATCTCTTTTGTTGTCTTCCAAAATGAAATTATGGAAGTATAGTTCACACAAGAAATATTTTACTTTCTCTTCATGCTCCCTAAAACAAGACACAAACTCAGAGATAGTGGTGAATTTAATCGGTTTACCTTCTCGAATAGATTTCACCCTCAGCAACAGGTAGCGTTCTAATGAAAACAAAGTATAATTGGTAGCAGTAGCCCTACAATCTATTGCATCAGTGTAGATATCACAAATCTCTTTGATTTTCTCCAAAGCTTTTTCCAATTGACCTTGTACCTTCTTTGTCTTCCCTTGATCCTTAGTCAGCTCAGCATACATCTCATTTTTTTTTGATGAAATGTTTTTGAGTTGTTTAAAAACTCTTTGGTTCTCTATCAAGGTCACCATTTCATCTTTGGTCTAAGTCAAGGCCTACTGGGCTTGTACTAGTTCTGCTTCTAGTCTTTCAATGATGGCACTCTAATCCTAAAATGGAGATACCTGTTCATTCTAACAGGCTTCTTTATTCATTATTAGAATTACTGTCTGAGTTTTTGCATCTGTGGTCTCCAAAGGAGTGAGATTTACTTCCTCAAGTTGGGTAGTTGTTCCTCCTAGAATTTCTGGTTGAGCCTCTGTTTCATATTCTCCCAAAGGAATTTCCTCTTCATTTTGAAAAACTACCCCTTTTTCTACTATAGTCTCAGTCTGAAGTTCCATTTCTATCATTTCTTCAAGGATATGCATCTCTATCTATGTTCCTACAGAACTCGTTTGGACTGCCCTCCTAAGAAGAGGGTTCCTTCCCTGTGCTCTATGTCTTTTGGTCTTATTTCTTTCATGGGTTTTGTCGGCTTTCTCTAGTTTTTTTCTTAATTCCTTGATAATTTCCTTAAGCTTGCCAACTTTCTGATTTAACACTTTAATATTCTTAACCCTTCTCTTCAACAACTTGTTCTCCCATTTTAACCTTCTAATTCTGCTATGGATTTTTCCTGATTTTTGTTTTTGTGAGCTGTTAGGATTTTCTTCACCTTGATCTGTCAATAGTGGCTCTTCTGCTTGCCCTACAAGGGTATTTACCTCAGTATGAGGTTCTTCTTGTGTTGTATTGTTTGGGAGTGACATCTCAATGTCAAGGAAGTCTTCAGCAGGGTTTGAAGGAGAGGTTGGTGCTTGGTATTCTTCTGGCCTATTTGTGTCTTTGTTAATTGAGGTCCCTAAACTCCCTAGAACATGAGCTATCTCTACCTCATAGCTTTTCAAAAATTGTTCTGTGAGGTGTCCCAATGTTGGTTGGGTATCTTCCTAACTATTTCCTTGCAGTGTTTGTTTCGTCTTATCAATTCCCTGAACATCTTCCTATAAGGGATGCTTTGTTATGTCCTAAATTTATTTAGGTTGTTCTGTTGTGTCCTAAATTTCTTCGGGTTGTTCTGTTGTTTCCTGTGTTTCTTCATGTCGTCTTATCCATCTCCTTCTTATTTTCCCTTCAATGGGGGATTTAGGAGCAACCATTGATCTTTTTCTCTTCCTCATTGATCCCTCTGCTTGTGAGGTCTGCATCTCTATAAATTGGATGGAATTTTCCTCAACTTCAAGTTGAGGAGGCAGAACTTCCATTTGGGTAGTAGTTTCCTCTTCCTGTGATTCTTTAATTCCCTAGGTTGGGTCTTCATGTTGTAATTCAGGTTTCTCTAATTGTAAGGACCTATTTGCCTCAATAAGACCCCCCCAGGTTATTTGAGTTTGACTTAGGGCCTTATTTACTATCAATTTTACCAATCCATGGTGGTTGATGATAGTAACGAGATATTTTTCTTTTTGTGTTCTTATAGAGACCTCATGCAACATAACATTTAGAAAAAATGGTAAATTGATTACTAACCATTTTTTAAGCACAGCTAGTAGTTTGAGGTGGCGTGGGTGGATCACATCATATCTTTCATCACAGGTGATATACCTTTGTATGACACCTACCAGTTCTTTCCAGGGTTCATTGAGAGTGTTGGGGTTAAGTCCCTTTCCCTTTTTATCCAATTCCTCTCCAGGGTCTGCGAAGGATTCTACAGCTTCTTTGAGTGTTGTATATCTTCCAGACCATTGTATTCCTATGTTAGGAAGGCCTGTAACCTCTTCTATGATTTCCTGAGTGACTGGGATTCATATATATTGAACCATGGAGGTTTCTCCCTGCAATTTCTGAAATAATTTGATCGTGATGTTTGTGTCATATCCTTGCAACCAATTGAAGTACTCCGTCCACCCCAAACGGTGTAGGATTTCTCTTACATGCTTAGTTACCTATATTAATGTTGGTTCCCATCGCACACTTCGGCCTCCCATATTTCTGTAAGTAGGTGAGAATGACTAACGTTCCTTGTTGCAGCTTAACTCAACTAGATTTTGAAAACAACAAACATAGAAAATATAGAACGACATTGTGTGTATATAGAAAAATGTGCATTTTCGTAATTACTGCATTCATTGAAATCTATCGGTAAATGTGTCGGGCATCTACCCCCCCCCCATAAATGGAAAGGTCGACCTCGAACATCAAACGTACGAGTGTAATAATGGTGGGGAGTGACTGTGAGGTGTGATTGCTATGTCGTTTCCACCGCTAGAAAAAGACAATCATTAATAACTTTTCAATCAAGCACTTTAATGATACTAACAATAATCATCAATTTGTGTGGGAAATTTGAATTATTGTACCCATGGTAGAAACCCTTTGAGGAAAAATATTCTGAATGATTTTAAATTTGTTCACATGTTTAAAATGTTCCACATATTGGTACTTTCCCTTTTTTTTTCTTGGATATATCTAGAATGACAGCCTCATTGTTTTGAAAAGGAAATCTAAGAACACATTAAAACTTGGCATATTTTTAAGGTGAGCTTCGATACCATAAGCAGAGCCACTGCTTCCAGCAGGCATCCATAGCCTTGATAGGGTTTCCTTTTAACCCATAGATGAGATTGTATCCTTAATAAATGGTTTCAATTTGTCTTTTCCCAAGAAGACCGTTATCTTGGTTTGGTAGCCAAATGATGATAATTCCACTCACTAGATCGTAACCTAAGTGAACAAGTCATCTTGTGATGAGACCTCTTGTCCTTTGACGAAAAAAAATGCCAAAGGCCATTGCCCTAGTGTGGTAGCCATAATGGGAATGCCACTTATTTTATTATTTGATGATCATGGTAGGTTGGCTCTTGATGAGACCCCCTATTCTTTATGGAAGAAGTTTATTACTTTGTTAAAAACTTTACTTTTTTTTTTTTTTAGAGCTCTATCAAGGGAGGCTCATCTACTCCTTAAGAGTGAGGGATGGTGTAAGAAGTGTAAGAATTCCAAGTAAGAATGTATTTAAGATTCCTTATTATGATATGAAATAAATTATCATTCAAGTATATGTAAATATATAAGGGAAAGAAACGAGTTATGGTGGTTAATGAATTGTGAACAATTTTTAAGAGGATTTAGAGAAATTGATCCAAAAATAGTTTACTAAGGTATGTTAAATGATCCACACCAAATGAAAAATTAGAGCTAGTGCTGAAGAAAAGGAATCAGTGAAGGTCATACCCAAAGGAGTGATTGACATAACAATGGCATGTTTTGAGAAAGAAGCCACAATAAGAAAAAAACCGTGAAAGGAACAACAATCGTTCTTTTCAAAGGAACGACAATCGTTATTTTGGGTGGATGATATTACTTACGAAGGGAACAATAGTCATTCTTTTCAAAGGAACGACAATGGTTTGCAAAGGAAACAACGATCATACGAAAGTAACAACAGTCGTTCTTTTCAAAGGAACGACAATTGTTTCATTTTGAGTGAACAATAGTGATGATGTTGTAAAATTTTTACCCGTCTAATTAAGTGATTAAAACTCCCACAAGCATTTTTGTTTAGTGAATCTATAATTGATTAGTCATCAACTAAATTCATTCAATTACTATGGGTAAGTCATCAACTAAATTCATTCAAGTAAAAACAAGGGTTATATTTGTTGGGTTTTTGCAATGCGAGATAGGAGTAAAGAACATAAAAGAGTGTTTAATTATATTTATTATAGTCATCTCTTCTAGTTCATATTTTCTCAAGTGAATTTCCTATAAAAATAAGAACTAAAAACTCAATCAAATTTGTAAAAAAAAACTATATACAATATATACAGTACTAAAAAAAATTCATCATTTATGGAGTTGAGGTTGTTGGGTTACCTTCCTAGCCAACCAAAATCTGAATAGTAGGGTTCTTACTTACTTCTTGGTAGAAAGATTCTTTTGAAGGAAATTGATGTTAAAGTCTCAGACGGTGTCCATTTAACAGAAAGGGAGAGCCAGACCTGTCAATGGTAATTAAAGTGACTGTTCCATTATCATTAACTTCATTAATTTCATATGGTCCCAGCCACATTGTCTGTAATTTCCCAGGAAAATCCTGAAATCTAGAATCATAGAGAAGCGCCCAATCACCTTTCAGGAAAGATTTATTCTTGATATGTTTATCGTGCCAGTTCGTTCTCTGTTTCTGAATAACAACTGTGGGCTCCAAGGCAGACAAGCATGCTTCATCTAATTCATTGAGCTATTGTAGGCATTGTTTATGTGCCTCTGTAAGATTCATTCCAATCTCCCAAGCCATCCTTAGAGTCTTAATCTCAAACTCGATTGGAAATATAGGTTCTTTAACATAGACTAAATGACAAGGAGAGTAGCCAATGGTGTTACACCATGTTGTGCGATAATCTCATAAGGCATTTGGGAGCTCAGTAGCCCAATTCTGTCAATTTGTTGAGACCGTTTTCGTCAAAATTGCCTCCAAAAATTTATTGGTGCTTTCTACTTGTCCGTTTTCCTATGGATGGTATGGGGAAGTAACTTTGTTCTTAATATGAAAATTGTTCAAGGTGGTCGTGATTCTATGAGCTGTAAATTGTGACCCCCCATCAATGATTACTTCCCTGGATAGTCAATAGCATACAAATAATTTGAAAATAAATTTGATGACTACTTCCTCCGTTGCATTTGGTAAGGCTTATGCATCTACCCATTTGGTCATGTAGTTCATTGCAACTAGAATATAGGCCTTCTGATTTGAATTTGGATTGAAGGGGCCGACAAATTCTAGTGCCCATCTCTCGAATGTTTCTACGACTACTTGTGCTTTCATAGGCATTTCATCAGCCTGACCTGGTTTTCCCATCCTCTAACAACTGTCACAGGTATGGATATATTTCTTCGCATCTCTGAATATTGAGGGCCAATAGTAGCCCATCTGTAAAATTTTATGTCCAATCTTGCGATCTGCAAAATGTCTGCCACAGGGATTTTCATGTCCTACCTTTAGTATGTCATAGATTTTGTCATCTTGTATGCATCTGCGGATCTGGAAATCAGCCCCAGTGTGGAAGAGATATCCACCGATCCAATTGAATCGTCCACTACACTAGGCAATCAGTTTTCTTTCCCTTGATGATATATGTGCCAGTAATTTCCCCGCTGCCAGATAATTTTCCACATCAGTGTACCAAGGTGGTTTAGAAGTGACGACAAATAGATGCTCATCTAGAAATTGATATTCAACTGTCAAGGAGTCATCTATTTTGGGTATGCAGGACAAGAAGTTTGCAACAACATTTTCTCTTTCGAGTCGATCTTTGATGGTGATGTCAAATTCCTGCAATAACAATAACCATCGAGTGACCCATCCATTAGTAATAGGTTTATTAGCTAGATATTTAATAGCAGAATGATTAGTATACAAAATAACTGGATAGCTTGTTATATAATGACGAAATTTATTGATGGCATGTATAACAGCTAAAAATTATTTATCTGTTACTGTATAATTAGATTCAGTGGGAGTGAGATTCTTGCTGATAAAATAAATAGCATAGGGTTTCTTGTCTTCTTCCTATCCAAGGACAGCGCCTATGGCAATATCTGATGCATTGGTGGAGTTGTGAAATAGTATTTTCCAATTTGGTCCTGTTAACGCCGGTGTTATCGAGATCAGCTTCTTGAGTCCTGAAAAATGCCACATCACACTTGTCAGACCACTGAAACTCCACATTACCAGTTAAAGCATGTAAAGGTCCAGTAGTTCTTGTAAAATTTTCCATGAATCTACGATAGTATCTTGAAGCGCCAAGGAAACTACGTACCTCAGTTTGTGTGTGTGGTGTAGGTAGATTAAGGATTACCTCTATTTTTGTTGGATATACCCTAATTCCATCTGCACAAATATAATTCCCTGGCACCACACCTTCCATCATCATCATGTGACATTTCTCGTGGCTTAAAAATAACCTGGTAGAGATGCATCGTTCTGGTACCTTTTCCAGATTGTCTAGAACTTGATCAAAGTCGTCGCCATAAGGTGTGAAATCATCCATGTAAACTTCAAGCCCTTCGCTAATCAGGTCGTTGAATATGCTCATAATTTCCCTCTGAAATGTGGCTAGAGCATTACATATTCCAAAGGGAAATACTCTGTATGCAAAGGTACCCCAGGGGCATATGAATGTAGTTTTATATTGATCTTCTGGGGCAATCTGGATCTGATTGTAGCCACTAAAACCATCTAGGAAAGAAAATAATTTATTCCTTGCTAAAGTATACAAGACCTGATCAATGAAAGGTAAGGGTAAGTGATCCTTTTGAGTGGCTTTGTTAAGTTCCCTATAGTCTACCAGATTCTCCATTTTTCATTTTTCTTGGGGACGATCACTAGTGGGGAAACCCACCAACTATCCAAGATAGGATATATAAAATCTACGTCCAATAAATTTTGTAATTCTTGTTTAACAATATCCCTAAGATGGGGATTCAATCTTCTTTGGGGCTGTCGGATAGGTCAGACATATTTCTCAATATAAATATGGTGTGTGCAGAGTTGCAGATCAATACCTTTCATGTTAGAATACTCCCAAGCAAAAGCTTGTGGATATTTAGAAAGGATTTGAATCATCTTTTGTTGTTGTTTCTCATCTAAATTGACATTAATGTTCAGAGACCTCCCTGGTGCAATCTCAACTGATTTTTTGTTATGGACAGCGGTAGTCGGGATTTGTTGTTCCATTAAATCTTCTAGCGAGTCTCCCTACGCTTCACAATCTAGAACAACTTTGAGCATCTGGCATGTGGGGTTACTCACAATGGTTTGGTTGTTAATAAACCCACTGATCACATCATCCTCTAATTGGTTCTTGAGTCTGATATATTATTCCAGTGTGAGAGGGGCCCATAGATCCTTTTCTGGATATCTTGGTGGTGGCAACTTTGGATATACGATAGTCGGGCTTGGCTTGGCTGGAGGATATAAGATGAGATTTTTCATAACACCTCCTCTAGAAATTGTCATATTACCTGTATGACATCCTATGTACGCATATTTCATTGTGAGCCATGGTATTCCCAGTATTAATGGATTCCCTTCGAGTCCACTTCTTGGGTTGATGATGAGGAAATCCGTTGGATGTTTCCAACAGTCGAATGAAATTGCTATATCATGTAATGTGCCGACTGGTCTAACCACTGATCAATCAACCAACTGTAACATAATTGGGGTAGGCTCAAAAGAGTAAAAAACTAGGGTGTTTCAGGTTTCCATAGTCAGGATGTTGATGGCCGCCCCTAAATCAACTACTGTATTTGGAAAAGAACAACCCTGGATTTGAATTGTTACTATGGGGTTCCCTGGATTTGCATATTTAACTGGTTCTTATCTACCTAAAATTAGAACAGACAAGGTTCCTACCACACGAACAGTTGATGATGAATTTTTAATTTTCCTAACAGGTTTCCTCCCACATAGTTCCTTGATTGTCTTTGCATAAATTGGAATGTCTTGCAGAGCTTGCAGGAGTGGGATCTTGACATATAAATTCTTGAGTTCCCCTGTAATTTCAAAGTTAGGATACATGGGAGGTTTTGCTATCATCAATATTTTGGGGAATGGGGGAGGAGGAGTTGCATCCTTATCAAGATCTTGTTATTTGACTATGTTTCCTCCCTACTCTGTTTCTTCTGTTATGACCACAGTCGAGGGTGTTATTTCTAGTTGTATGTTATTTTCATTCTCCTGCTCTTGGAAGATGTTACTTTCTTCAGGAGAGATTATACGCCCCGATCTCAACTGGAGTTCATTGCACCCTACCGAGTTGGTTTCCCCTTCCCCATTCTCCATAATCTGGACGAGTTGGGCTGGTCTGTTATTGGGATTTGGGTGAGGTTGGGATGGTAATTGAGGGCGCAATTGTGGTTGAGGGTTCTGGGGTAATTGGAGTGGGGCTTGCAAAGTGGGTTGGGTTTGAGGGGCCATCCCTATGGGTTGATTGGTTATCCCCATGGGGTGCTGCCAATTTTGGTTCCAATTTGGGTTTTGGGCAGCCATGTTGGACCACTATGAAGGGTAGGGGTTGTTTTTTTGGTTTTTCCAAGATGGGGTAGAGTATTGTACGTTAGGCTAGGAGGAATTTGCAGCTAGTTGATTCTGCCAGATGGGACTTGTAGCAGGTTGGTTCGACCAAGTGGGATTTGTAGTTGGATATTGCTGGGGCTGCCAGTTTTGATTAGTAAATGGTTGGCCCTACCATGTGTTTCCATAATTTTGATGTTGATTATACTGCCCATAAAAGAAAGAGGAGGGGTCTTGTAGTGTACCTAGAGGTTGGGCCTACCATTGGCGACACTAATCCATCATGTATAATGGTTATGTTTCCTCTTCTTCTTCTCTAAGAACAACTTTTAGTCCAGGGAGCGATGGGAATTGCTCCATTGTGTGATATTTGGCACAAATATCGCAAACCCGAACCAAATCCAAAGGACATTCCCTTGGACCATGTTTTTTTCTACATCTGTGGAAAAATATGGCCAAAGTCTGTTCTACTTTTGTTTGTTTCTATTTGGCCTGCAATACATCGAATTGTGTAGTCAGAGTGCTCAGAATATCAGTTTTAAAATTTTCTAAGAGATTATCGACTTCAACTCGAGTAACTCCTCTGCTAGTAATATTGTTATTTCTGGTGAGGGGAGTTTGCATTCCTGATCAGGTCTGTGTACTTCCACGTGAGCACCTGATGCACAATAGAATGATGTTATCATAAGTTTCTTGATAAATATCACCCTTCCCCATTAAATTCAATGTTTCTACCCATTCATCTTTCATTCCTTTGATCAAAGTGGCTTTGAGCACGACACCTGGTAATGTACCATAAGGAGATCTTTGCATATTATATTGAAATCTTTCAACATATTCCTCTAATGTCTCATTTTATTTTGTAGTCATTTGAAAGATTTAATCTTTTAGGTCCCTGGTTCTACAATAATCTTGGTATTTTGTCAAGAAGGCTCGTTTCATCTCAACCCATGAGTTTATAGTTCTACCTCCCAATCCCATAAACGAGCGCAAAACTTCCCCTTTCAAAGTGGAAGGGAACAACTTTAGTTTTTGGGGTTCAGAGGTGTAATCATAACTCCTACATAGGACATCAAATTTGAATAAGAATGCATCCGGGTCTTCTGAAATCAATCCATGAAAAGTTGGCAGATTCTGCAGGGGAATTGCTTTCATGGGGGAATTGGCGACTAGATAAACTATTGAATATTCCAGAGTGGAGGTCTGGGGTCGTTTCTGATTTGGTTGCGCTGTTTGATCAAAGATATGCCAACAATCTTCAAGAGTTTCTTGGCTTGGTTATTCTTTTGATTGATTACTTGATCCCCTAGGGAATTTGATGGCACTACCTCTATCTGGGATTTTAGGTATGCTTTCTTCTTTCACAGGAGATTCAGGTGATGGTGATGGGTTTGCCTTGGAAACCTTGCTGGTTTCTCCTTCTCCTTCCTCCAGATTACGATAATTTTCCTCGTCTAAAGGGTTGAGGGGTGGAAGATCTGTTCTTTGAAAGCTTTGCACAGTCCCTCCATTTTTTCTATGAATCTCAGAGTGGGCTGCAACTGGTGAAATTGTTGCTTGAGGGATTCAGATAGATCCTTTCCTAGGTCCAATCGAAGCTTGAGATTTCACTTTTTGGATGATATCATCTATGAAAGTGCTTCTCCCAGGGAGCACCAAACCCTGGGATTTGGTAGTTTTTGGTGGGAGTTTCAGTTTTTCAGCATCTTTTTTCTTAGTCATACACACTTCACGCAAAAATTTCAAAAACACCTATATAACCTCTAATTATCAGCTGGAGATAGGAGCTTGCATAAGCATCTTACTTATTTCTTGCATAGGTTCTTACTTTCCATCTTCAATACCTTGTCCTCTAGAGACACAACTTATGAAATATTTAACACTCTCCTTGGCAACAATGCCAAAATGTTGAGCTCTAAATATGTCCTAAAAAAAACCTTAGTTTAACATTAATTTATCAACCCGAGGATTCATCTTCTATTTCAAGAATATCAGCAAAGTCTATACAGATAGCTCGTAGAGGCTAAAATCGTGTAGTTAAAGAAAATCTCATTTTATCAACAATCAAGTTCCTCACACATTCATTAAGTTTCAAAAGCTAAGATCCTATTGAACAAGATTGAAATCTGATCTACAATGTGCTATGAATTGAAGGCATGAATTGAATTGCTAAATTGATCTAATTAAGAGACAAGAATTGAATCTGATAGTAAAGGCATGGATTGATCTAATTGAGAAACAAGAATTGAATCTATGAAAATAAGTTGATCTATTGATGACTATCTAATCTGCTGGAAAGAAATAACTGAATACTGTAAATTGAGACAGAACAGTAATTGAACAACAAATGCTAACTAAGTAAAAGGAACAAAAAATGCTAGTTAAGCGAAAGAAACAACAAATACTAATTTAACAGAAAGGAACAACAATTGCTAATTTAATTGAAAGGAACAATGCATGTGAAAATGAGAGGAAATGTCAAGCAGTAAACTACAACAAATGGAATCTGGAATAGAAATCGACAACATTCATATGAAAACATCTATCTTCTACAAGCAAACAATATCAAAGCATTAACACGCTTATGCATTCTCTTAACGATGATAAAAAGGACTTAAAGTTCGAAATAGAAATCAAACTGATAAGATACAGATTGAGACAGTAACTCCTTCAAAATGGGCCCTCAATCCTCAGAAGCACTACTACTAGAAACTCAGAATACAAAAAATGATGGAAACGTTCAAAGTCTTTATTAATTCCATAACTGATACAACATTCACAAAAACTGTTTGCGCAGGGAAATTCTTAATTCTGAATGCTTAGATACAATTCTTAGATTATCCTTTCCAGGATTCACTACCCTTTATATATTACAAAATATGGGTAAATTAAGTTATCTTGAGGATCGAGAGATCCTCAGGATCACTATTACTATTTATGAAGTTTACAAAATAGAGAACTAACCTCTCTTAAAACTGCTTTACACTCCATATCTTTAACCTCTAATAGCTTGCACATATTTTAAATCTCTTCCGCTATCATGAGTTTACCAAAATTTACCCATTCCTGTAACAAAATCAAACAATTCCAACCATATTTTAGAATTTATGAACTTCAACTCAATGATAGTTTTGGAAGACATTTTAATCATTTCCTATCCTATTTTATTCCTAAGTAACGGAAAATTCAGTCAAGATGATATCATAAATCATGGAAATGAGGAGAATATCTGTACCTTTTCATAACCCAACAATCCTCCAAACCTTAGACCACGCTGCTCAGAACTCTTAGTAGTGGGTCACCCCCAAGGTAGGACTAAACTCCACTCGAGCAAAGGGATTCCTAGATAGGCTGAGAAAATACAAACAATAAGAAGGATTTCATCCCAGGTGCCAACTCACACTAGCAACCTTTAGTCTCTCATTCCCCACATACATGTCCCACCCCAGGAAGTGTTCCCCTTCTCTTCTCAACATTCCTTCGGCTTTCCCACTTCCCTTGTAGGTATTCAACAACAATCCGGACATGAAGTCTAATAGAACTGTAGTTGTAGTTGGGATCCCTCAGGAAAATTACTTCCCCAACAATTATCTCACCTAGAGAGAGTTTCTCATGGGCCCAAAAACCACCTCTTCAATCCATGGGCCTGACAACCTACATCTTCAACCCCATGGGCCTGACAACCCATTTCTTAAGTTATGTTCTTAAGTCACCTAGTTACAGGTAATGGTGAAGATAGAAGCAACCTTCAACTAAGTCACAAGTGATGGAAACAACAACATTCAGGGTATGGAACAGATGTTTCTCATAACTGAAAGGTACAACACTGGCTCAGGTAGGTACAGGTGTGATGTGTCTCCCAGGAGGGATATGTTTTAATCCTGATAACATAAAAGGTATGGGTAGCTCAAGAGTGTGTGCAAGATCAAGAGGTAAGGTTGATGGAGAGCATGGAACAAATGGTTGAATGCATGAATGGTTGAGTCTATGGGAAATGGACTAATTTCCCCCACCTTTATTTGCATGCGCCCTTGATGACACATGGCTCTCAAGGAGCTCAGTTCTCTCGACTTGTAATTCCTTCTCTTCTCCATAAGAACTTAGGATAAAATAATTATCCTTTCCATAATATTTAGGAATAATATTATAATATTCCCTTGGAGATAAGCCCTCTAGCTTAGCCCCTTTCCTAGGCTCTTAGCCCTCCCTTTCCCTTCCTAGTGGAGTTTAGTCTCCCATACTCTTTTATCATGGTTTTTCTACATGCAGCGATGTATTATATTAATGATATGAGTGTTTACATATACAAAATTAGGCTCACTGGCCTTTAGCATCTAGGCTCTGTGGCCTAATCATCACATAATCCCTTTGGCTTATTATAACCCGACTCACCATCCTATAAAACATATTTAAAATTTCAACTGGGGCTCAGTATTATGGTATTAAATTCCCCTCTCCTTATTTATGCACTGTCCTTAGTAAAATATATATACATTTACAACCAAAATTTTCAAAAATCTTCAAAAATATGTGGGTATTCTTCCTGCATAGCATCCTCATGCTCCCAAGTTGCATCCTTAGGACCGTACCAATTTCATTGGACCTTTACTAGATCTATGGCTTGATTCTGTAGTTTCTTGATTCCGTAGTTTCTTGATATCCACCTGAATCAATTTCCAATCAATAACATGATTAACATCAAGTACATATTTTTTTAGTAATGATACATGGAATACATTATGAATAGAATTTGATGAAGGTAATGCAATCATATAAGCTATAGGCCCAATCCTCTCTAGTATTTTGAATGGCCCACAATAACGAGATGCCAACTTTGAACAATTTTCCAACTTCAAGGAACTTGTATTGGCCTACACTTTCAAGAATACATGGTCAACCACTTTAAATTCCCTGTGAATTTTACCCCTATCAACATAGATTTTCTCCCTCTCTTGAGAAACATTTAAATTTGGCTTTATTTTCAACATCTTCTCTTCCATTTCGTTAAGTAACTCTAGCCCAACCACAACTCTATCTGCTGGATTGTCCCAACTTATAGGTGTGTTGCACCTTCTACCATAAAGTGCCTCAAATGGGCTCATCTTTAGAGATGCTTACTACCCATTGTTATAAGAAAACTCTATCAAGTGTAGGTATTCTTCCCATTTTGATAGTTTATACATCACGTACATCCTCAACATATACTCAATCACTTGATTCACCCTCTCTGTTTGTCCATTAGATTCTGAATGATAAGCTGTGCTAAAATTCAAATTTGTTCCAAATCCTTTAAACAATCATTTCCATAAATTTGATGTAAAATTTGGATCTCTGTTAGACACAATTGTCTTGGGTATACCATGCAATCGAGCAATTTCCCTCATATAAATATCAACATCATTAGTTTCCTTGTGAGTGAGATTCACTGGAATGAAATGGGAGTCTTTGGTAAGCTTGTCCACCACCACCATGATAGAATCATGTTGCTTGCTTGTTCTAGGCAGTTTGGTGATGAAGTCCATTGTTACCACTTACCATTTCCACTCATGGATGGGTAATGGCTGCAATAATCTAGCTGGGTGTCTATGATCAACCTTGAATTTTTGAAACTCCAAACATTTGGCAATGTACTCAACAACTTCTTTCTTCATACCTGGCCAATAATATTGGCTCTTGTCAGCTGCAATAGTTTTCTGATACCCTGGGTGTCCAACATAAGGTGCATTATGCATTTCTTTCAATATCATATTTTTCAATTCTTGGGAATTTGGTACATAAATTCTTCTTCTGTACATGAGGATTTCATCATTTCCCAGCTTGTAGTCCTCAAATTTCTGCTGCAAAATACCTTGTTGTATTTTTTCCATTAATTCCATGTATTGCAAATATGATTTTGCAACCTCTAATATTTTGTCCTTAAAATTGGATTGGTACATGCTAATGGTTGTAGCATGCAACTCATGCACTCTTCTGTTGAGTGCATCAGCCACCTTGTTCTCTTTCCCTTTGATATGCTTTATATCAAAGTCATATTCACTCAGAAATTGGAACCGCCTCCTCTGCCTAGCATTTAGAGTTGGTTGTTCAAATAAATATTTCAGACCATTATGGCTTGTCCTCAGCTCGAACCTTTTCCCCATGAGGTACTACCTCCACTTATTTAAGCCATGCACTATGGCTTCCAACTCCAAATCATGAGTGGCATAATGCCTTCCATGCTCCTTCAACTTCCTTGATTCATAACATACAACATACCCATTTTGATTGAGGACTCCACCAAGTCCTTCTTTACATGCATCCGTGCATACAATGAAGTCTTCATTTGGATAAAAAATCCTTAGAATTGGAGCACTGGTTAATAAATGATTCAAGTGTTGGAAACTCTTTTCACACTCCAATGTCCATTAAAACTTCACTCCCTTCTTTTGCAAGGAAGTGATTAAGTGAGAAATCTTTGAGAATCCTGCAATAAATYGTTTTTAKCATCTTGCAAGGCCCGTGAAGGATMTGACTTCTGTCACATTMTTAGGTGTTGACCATCCTCTAATGGCCTCAATTTTTTCAGGATCCACTGATATCTCTTCCTATGATATGATATGCCCCAAATAATGAATTTGGTTATGATAAAATGAGCACTTGCTCAATTTGGCATACAACTAATTCTCCCTTAATACTTGTAATACCATCTTCAAGTGTTTCTCATGCTCTTCTTCCAACTTGGAATCTATAAGAATGTCATCCAAAAAGACAATGACAAACTTATCTAAATATTCTCTAAAAATATCATTCATTAAACATATGAAGACAACTGGTGCATTTGATAACCCAAATGGCACCACTGTGAACTCATAATGACCATACCTTGTTCTGAAAGCAGTCTTGTTGATGTCTTTCTTTAATTCTTACATGATGATAACCTGACCTGAGATCAATCTTAGATAATATTTTTTCATTCTTCAACTGATCAAAGAGGTCATTGATCCTTGGCAAAGGATACTTATTCTTTAAAGTTACTTTGTTCAAGTGCCTAAAGTCCATGCACAGTGTCAATGTTCCATCCTTCTTCTTCAAAAATAATAATGGGGCAGACCAAGGTGACACACTTGGGTGTATATACCCCTTCCTCAAAATCTCTTCAAGTTGCATTTGCAACTCCTTAATTTTGGTGTACTCATCCTGTAAGGGGTCTTGGATATTGGAGTTGCTCTAGGAATAATATTTATAGAGAAATCAATATCTCTTTTAGGGGGTAATCCTGGTATTTCTTTAAATACATCCTCAAACTCTTTTAGGATTGCATAATATTCAATATTTGACACCTTATCCTTAGGTGTCTTCCATATGAGATGCAAATAATTGACACCCTTTTCTGTAACATTTATTTAGCTGCAATGCTGAAATTTCTCTGACAGTTATTGCCCTGGGAATCCCCTATACTTTCCTTAGGTTCCCTTCTTCATCCCAACAATTAAATTCTTTATTATAACAGTCTATGATATCATGGTGTTGTTCCAACCAATCCATACCAATTAGACAGTCATGGGAACCTAAATTAAAGATGTTCAAATCTTCCCTGGTGCTCAGTCCACTCATATCCATTGGGCATGACTTAACCATCTCATTAACTTTTCTTTTGGCTCTGGTATCCAGCTGCACCAACCAAGATTTTCCATGATTACTTCTTGGCAAAATAAATATTTCCACCATATTAGGATATACATAACTATGAATAGCTCCTGAATCAATTAAAATTGCAATGGTTTGGTTGTTGGTCATACCTTCCACTTCATTCATATGTGACTGAAATTTTGCTTGCTTGTTGTCCAGGGATGCATAGATCCTGGGAACATTCCTTCCCATGTCCTACATTGTTTCATCTTTTTGTACATTGTTAACATGTCCCACTTTTTCACTTATGTGAGGACAATATATATACTTATGATATCCCTTAGAACCCCAACATTGAATAGGTGGCTTCCTTGGTCTTTGCTCCCTTCTCTCAATCGTGTTGGGCTCTCTATAAGTTGGTTGTCCCTAAGGACAATTTCTAAAGAATGGTAGCTTAGTCCCCTTTCTTCCTCTATTCCATCTTGTACTTGTTCTTGTCTTGCCAATATTTTTGGAAAGTTGGATTTCCTTTATGTTGACCATATAGGAATTTAGCTCGCCTTATGGTCTCTTCTAAAGTTTTGGGATCATCATATTGTATCTTGTCACTGATGAATAATGGCATCTCACTCAAATACCTATGAATCTTTACTATCTCATCCTTGATGAAAGATACAAACTTTAGCAATTCTAAAAACCTTCTTTCATACTCATCTATGGTCATACTCCCAAGCTTGAGTTCAAATAAATCTTTCATTGTATTGTCATAATATCTCTTAGTCAAGTATTTCTTTTGAAAATACTTCTTGAATTCCTTCCAAGTAAGAATTTTTTGTTTATTGTGTTGCACCTGCACAAGTTAGTCCCACCACATGGATTCCTTTCCCTTGAGCTGATAGATATCAATTCTTCCTTCTGCATGTGAATAATAATTATGTAATTGAAAATACTTTATCATGCCTAGCATCCATGTCTTTGCATCTTCATCCTTCTTGTGCTCACCTTCAAACATAGGAGGTTTGATTTTGTTCATTTCTACTTGTAGCTCATCCACTCCATACCTCTTATTATGTTTTCTGACAAGGGATGGACTTGAGATACTATGTTCTATCATAGTGGAATGCATTGGGGAGATATGGTGATGTCTGCTAGCACTTCTTGTTCTATCTTTCTCATCAGGAGACCCGTGACTTCCTGATTTTCTTGAGTCAAACTCCTTATCCATTTTCTTTTCTATCATGTCCAAGATTTTCATTAACTTTATATTGATGTCCTCCTACTGCCCCTTGGATTTCATAAGCCTTTCATTATCATCTTTATAACTTTGGACATCCTTTTGCAAATTTTTAATGGTCTCTACCAAGTTCAATATTTCTTCCTTTCCTTCTCCATGTCCATTTGAGTTTGTGCCTTCATTCCCCATATGGACATCCATCCCTTTGATCTTATCTTCCTGGATGTAATCCCCTTGTGTATATTCCATGATTATGCACTTTGTGTTGATCTTAATCTCATCTAATTGCTACTGACTCTACAAAATGTGCAGCCAACAAAACCTCTTTACGCTAATTGCTTTAACAAATTCAGGAAATTATGCTCAATTTAGGTTCCATAATACAAAAGAATTCTTTCTTCTAATTTTCCTTGAAAATTTCCTTTCCAGGTCAATTTTTTGAGTGAGTAGTTATATTCTTATATTAAAGAACCTTCCAATTCTTACTTCCATGCTCAATTCAGAGTTTTGAGCAGAAAGTTATGGATATATGAAAATTGTTCTTCCTGGGAGGCAATCTCTGTACAATTGTTATTCTTCTTTAGAGTTAGATTAGCTCTTGTAACCTTATTGGATCCTCTCATAAAGTACATAGGCATTCTTTACTCCTTCAGGTATAGGTATGTACAAATCAAAACCCCACAGACTCCTTCTTTAAGCCCCTTTTGTCTTTAAATTTTTTTTCGGGCACTAGCCCTTTTTCTTCAGCTCTCAATCTCATGTGACCATGACTATGACCAAGCACTTAGCTGAAAAGTGCTTATCCGAAGCTTCGAGACTTTAGGGCTCTATAAATTCATTCTTTGGAGGTTTCCATAGCATCACACTTTACTTCTCCTAAACATCAAACTGGTGAACTCTCGGAGAGACTGTCTGGAGCTTCACGCTTCGGAGGTCCTTAAACCATTACACCTTAATTCTCCCAAATTTTGAATTCCCAAATTCCTAGGCCGACGCTTCGGTGTTTCATTACTACAGTGCTCTGCTACTTTGGGATACATTCCCCAAATTTCAAACTCACAAAATCCCGGATAATCTCTCTGGAGCTTCGCTCTTCATAAGTTCTTGCAACAACATACTCCCATTTCCCTGAATGTTGAATCTGCAAACTTTCATAGTCTTATCAGCAAGCACGCACCAGGGGGTGATACATGGAGAAAATATAGAGAGGATACATGGCCCAATCTACGAGTGAAACATGTCATGTTCCAATTGGCACAAAAGGTTTTTGAAAATCACAAAACAAGATGACACGGGGTACACATAATATGGGTCCACGTCACCCTAGGTGGCATCATCATGCCATGTCACTTCGATGCTCCAGAACTTCGGGACTCCATACTTCAGAGGACTTCTCAGCATAACACAAAAAATATCTCAAACATCGAACTCACGAACTCCTGAATAGGTTTGTGTCACCCTAGGTGACATCAACATGCCATGTAACTCTGACACTCTAGGACTTTGGAAATTTGAGCTTCGAAAGATTTCACACTAGCACACTTTAAAACTCCCGAACATCAAATTTCTGATCATACGTTATCTGGAGCTTCAGAGATTCAAAAGTTTAGGCATCAGAGGTTTCCTCTACAACATACCTCAAAACTCCCTAATGTTGAACTTTTGAACTCTCAAACAATTTCTCTCCAAAACTTCAGGATTTCGACAATCTGGGACTTCGAAGAACTTTCAAACTGAAAACTATAAAACTTCTGAATGCCAAACTTCTGAATACTTTCTAATAAACAAACATGTGTCCCATAAAATGGATGGTCTTGATTTACTCTAATACTTTGGATCTTTGGGATTTCAGGGAACTCTCAACAAAACACTACAAATTTCTTGAATGTTGAATTAGCGAATAATCGCTAATCTGCGAACACGTGTCCCCAAACATGAACAGTCCATATTTACTCCAGAGTTCAAGAATTCAGAATATTTTCTTCCTAGAAACTTAAGGACTTGTTTCTCCCATAGTGTCGAACCTACAAACTGTCGTGATATCTATGGCTCACACTTGCTTGCACGTAGATCTAAAGGCTGGGATCTGATCTTCTCCATTGTTCCTCACCTCCTGATCTGTGCTAGATCCAACGACCTAGATCTTTCCTTGGCCAAATCCAACAGTCAAGCACTCCTCCCAATGATCTATGGCGTCGATTTACTCTGGGACTTCGGAGTGTCAGGGATTTTGCCTCCTTTTTGTCAAAGACTTAAAAATTTCCAAAGCAACGAAGTCTGAAGAACTTAAGGGGTTAACCACCGCTCTCCTTTTCCAGATCAGATGAATGTGAATGATTCAAACCTTTCTCAACAAATCTCGTCTACTTTCCTTCTCACAAGGATATTTCTTTTCTTTTGGGAACTTAAGAAATCGCCTATGCACTCCTTGCGCATCAAATTCGACCCATCCTAGGTCAAAAATTTTCTGAACATGTTTTAAATTACGAAATTTTCACCACTTGGCCGATTTCTTCAAATTTTCCAAGAATGTTAACAACAGAAATTGGGGCTTTTTCCCAATTCCATACAAGTGACTCAATCAACTTGCTCTTCCCATCCAGGATCATTGTTAGAAACTAGAGCCCTGATACCAAATTGTAACAAACCCATCCATAGACTTGTTGCGAAATTCCACACAAAAACTCTTATGGAACTTAATATATATAAAACTTAAAGAAAAAAAATACAATACGTGAATACACATATTCATGCAGAATGACAGTAAACATATACATGCAGCATACACATGAAATACCCATAAATATAAAGACATGTATAAATACATAGCATGAAATGAAAACACAATTGATACTTATCTTTTATAGAAGACCACCAACTATGTGAATACCTTCCATGATCCTCCCAACCTTATACCACGCTACTCAAAACTCTTAGCAGTGGGTCACTGATCCAAAATGGATCGAGGAAGGCCTAAAAAGCAAAGTTTTCATAATTGGACAAAACCAGCACCATTGTGTCTGGCTCATCATGTTTATTTTGGCCATATAATTGTTTTGACAAATGGATGTCATATGAAAAAGATATCACATTCTGATCGATTTCCCATATAGAAAAAAAGTCCAACTAGTCAAAGTCAACAGGTCATACTACTGACATCAGCAGTACGATAAGTGATGTCAACATGACATCATGATGACATCAACAAGGACACATGGCATCACCAAGAGGTGACATGTGTCACTTGATTTTGGTGTTTTTGGACTGAATTGGACCACTACGAATTGACACGTGGCAGTGTACAGACATGACATGTGGCATTCCGTACATGGCATGGCCCAATGATAGGCTGACATGTGGCAGTACAATTGACAGGTGGTTGTACAAAAGAAAATGTGACAAGGTGAATGGGTTGTACAAAAGATGACATGATAGGATGACTGGGTTGTACGGATGCTAACATGGCAGGGTGACTGGGTTGTACGGAAGATGATGTCGAAGCTGACTGGACAAGTGGTTGGGTTGTAAGGTGGTGACGTGGAAGATGACTGTGCATGTTGATTGTGCACTGAATATATGATGATTTTATTATACGGATGAATCATGGGAAGACATGTAGCCCAATCAGAGGGCACCACATGGCACCCTAGATTTTTCCAATGTTGGCTAAGGAAAAAAGAAATTTGCACTCCGCAGGGGTCGAACCCCTGACCTCCTAGGTGACCAATGGACTAACCTCCCCAGGCTAACCATATGGGAGAATGTGGTGCTTGTTTAAACCTATGGCAAGATATGTTTTTAATTTGAATGTTATGTAGATTTGTGGGGATCCGTGTGACCAAATATGTAGACTAGGAGCCCAATCCGAAAGGTGCACAGAGGCTAAGGATTAGAACACTTGACCACATGGCTTTGCATGTGACCAAAGCTAGCACGAACTAAGGGCTAAGGACCAGAGGCGCGCCCAAACCATAGGTATATGGTGCCTCCCATATGGATAGGAGCCCAAGTAAAGGGTTTTTCACCCTATATTTTTCCACATTTGGGTTTTTAACCATATTATATGATTTTGTTTTATGGATTTTCAATTATTTTTATTGGATTTTAGCCATTATTGGGGGATGTGGAGCCCGATTTGAGGCCAAATCTTGGAAGGAAGTTGGGAGGTTGATACCAAGTTCACATATATATAAACCAAGGGCTCTTAGCAGCATTAGAGAGGTTCATAATAGGAGAAATGACGAGAAATTTGAAATCCAAAGCCATTTTTATGCGGGGAAGCCATTGAGGGGAACTTTGCGGGCCAATTCTGGGAGCTAAACTCATCTTTTTTGGTGCCTTCAGTTCTGTTGGATTCTTGAGGTTGAGAAGAACATAGGAAGACCAATTTGTAATCCTTTTGACACTTTTCCGATGTACTTTTGAAGCATTGAAGAAAAATAATAAAGCGTCAGCCACTGCGACAAAGGCCTGGAGACGTAGGCAATCTTGCCAAACTTCGTTAACAAATTTGTTGTTATGGTTTGTTGTTCTTTGAGATTACATTATTATATTCATTTATTTATTATGGTTTCTATAATATCTCATTAATTTTTTCTTCTTTCATCAATTTCTAATTGGTAAATGAACTCATTCTTTAAACTTAGCGAAGTCTTTAAAGATCAATTTCGGATCAAGTGGTATTAGATCAAGTTGATGGTTTGTTTTTGAGTTTGCATGATTATCAGAGAAAAGTTGAGCCATTGTGAAGGAAATCTTGTAGAAGGAGATCTAGAGATTGGATCAAGAAAGAGGAATTCTCAAAGTGAGGAGATGGCATTGGAAGAAGGTATGTCTCAGAATGAGATCGAGTTGCAAAAGACATTATTCATCATGTCTGAGATGGTACATGTCTT
>JASDQU011100514.1:18431-28803 GCA_032191745.1 Picea mariana | reverse complement strand
CTCTCTCGTCCTTAAATTTAGATCCTTCCAAGCCTTTAGCCTTACTCCTTGACTCCACTTACCCTAAGGCACTAGTCTAATAATGCAACGTTGAGTCAATTGTATCAAAACAGTCCTTCAAACTTCCAAAACTTGAAACCCTAAACTAACCCTAGCGACTTACTAACCCTAACTCTATGATGACGTCTTGCCTTTTTTGAACTTTTGCTTGGTATTAAAGTTGCGGCTAGGTCATCCTTTGGTAGACATTGAAGTGTTGATTATTTTCATTGGCATATTTTGCAAAACGTCCACCTCATTGCCTAGCAAACTAACATAGAAACTAGGCTGATGTCACCCTTAGTAGTATAGTGACGCAACAACATTATATGTGAGCAGATTTATGGTATTTAATGCGTTGTGATAATTCAAGGATTGGTATTGAACATTGAATGCTTTATCATTTTGTATTTATTGAAGAAGTAATATTATAAGCCATAGCTTTGATTGCAATCATTGACTTCGTCAATAATTACATTTATTTATGCTCATGTGTATCTTATATTGATAGTCATTGACAATTGAAGCACTAACCACTGTTTGCACATTTTAGTTTTATCATTGTCTTGTCTCGCAAACAGGTGCCTTTTCAGTGGAATACCTTCTCTTTGACTATCTTTCTTGGTAGTAATCTGTGAAAGGGAAAACCTACTTCAACCTTTTGAACCTTAAACCCTTGATCTTTTTCCTTTCAACACCCCAGATTACTAGGGATGTCTCCCTTGGGATTAGCCACCCTGAATAGAAAGAGCCCCCCATCGAGGTGACAGTGGGTGGGGAAGCTCCTGTTACGCCAGTTTGACTCTTGCCTTCAAGCTACATAACCTATCCTACAAACTGAGCGATAACAGGGCCCATGTCTGCACCCTCTATGAATGGTTGCATTTATTATATCATTTTTATTGATGATTGTTCGCGTAAAACTTGGATTTACTTCTTAAAAACTAAAGATAAATCTTTTAGCAGATTTCAAGATTTCAAGAATCTTGTTGAAAATCAAACAGGAAGACACATCCGAGTTTTCAGAGCAGATAACGGTAAGGAATTTGACTCTTTCAAATACGACAAACTCTGTCGAGCCTCTGGAATTAAGAGGGAGCTAACTGTACCTTACAACCCTCAGTAGAATGGGGTTGCTGAAAGAAAGAATAGAACTATCTGTGAAGTAGCCAGGGCTATGATGCATGATCAAAACTTACCTCTATCACTTTGGGCTGAGGCTGCAAGTACTGCAGTCTACATTCA
Organism: Picea mariana; assembly: GCA_032191745.1. Classification (NCBI taxonomy): domain Eukaryota; kingdom Viridiplantae; phylum Streptophyta; class Pinopsida; order Pinales; family Pinaceae; genus Picea; species Picea mariana. Next base: position 27,519 of record JASDQU011100514.1, on the reverse strand, counting down.
TAATAGATGTCCTCACAAAGCCCTTGAAGCGAAAACTCCTGAAGAAATTTTCACCGGATGTAAGCCCTCAGTTGATCATTTAAGAATCTTTGGCAACCCAGTTTATATACACATTCCAAAAGAGAAGAGGACCAAACTAGAGCCCTCCGGTAAGAAAGGAACTTTTGTGGGATATAGTGAGACCTCAAAAGCTTACAGGATTTATATCCCTGGCCAAAAGTTCATCGAAGTAAGCAGAGACGTGACTTTTCACGAAGAAACAACTTTTCGTCGGGCCAGAGAACTTCCATGTGATTCAGAGGAGCAGGAAGCTCCACTACTTGATTCTCCAGATTCTCCTCTTCCAGATGAGCAGAGGGAGGAAACCTCAGAACTTCTAGCAGATCCCTCAAGGGACACTATTGAGTTTTCAATGGAAATACCTCCTACTAAAAGGAAACCAGCCTGGTGTCGGGAGATATTGAAAGAAGCAGAAAAGCATTCATCTCCTAAGGGCACCTTCAGAGAAAGCAAGAAACCAGATAAGTACTCCGGTCTCATAGTTCATTTAAATACTGTAATTGATTCAGAACCTTCCACATTTTTTGATGCCTCCAAACATCAAGTATGGAAAGATGCTATGAATGAAGAATATGATTCTATTTTAAAGAATGATGTATGGACCGTAGTTCTTAGACCTCATGGTAAATCTGTAATAACTTCAAAATGGATTTATAAGATAAAGCATGTAGCAGATGGCAATATTGAGAAATACAAGGCGAGATTTGTGGCTCGTGGTTTCTCTCAGAAAGAAGGAATTGACTACGACGAGATTTTTGCTCTAGTTGCCAGGTATACTTCAATCAGGATTATTATCTCATTTGCAGCAGTTTTTGGTTGGAAACTTCACCAGATGGACATTAAGACTGCTTTTCTTAACGGTGAAGTTGAGCAAGAAGTATACATTGAACAACTAGAAGGTTTCATGATACATGATAAAAGATCTCATGTGTGCAAACTCAAGACAACCCTGTATGGGTTGAAACAAGCTCCGAGAGCTTGGTATGGTAGAATAGACAGTTTTCTACAAAGTCTTGGATTCTCCAAGAGCATAGCAGATCCAAATATTTATATAAAGATTGTTTGTTCAAAATCATCCAGTTATCCTAGTTTTATACGTGGATGATCTGTTCCTCATTGGAGAGGAAAACTTGATATCTCAGACTAAGAGGGAGCTTTCTGAAGAATTTGAAATGAAAGACTTGGGGCTCATGCACTATTTTTTGGGCTTGGAGGTTTGGCAGAAACCAGGAGAGATCTTTCTCTCACAGGGTAAATATGCAGTTGATATAATTCGCAGATTTGGCATGATGGACTGCAAGTCCATGACAACTCCAATGATCTCTAACCTAAAGAAACTACAAGATCAAGTTACAGGTTCAGATCCAGAAGACCCCACGTTATATCGACATATCATTGGATCTTTGATGTATCTCGTACACACGAGACTAGACATCTGTTATGCGGTAAATGCTCTTAGCCATTTCTTGTGTGAACCAAAGCACATACATATGGTTGCTGTAAAACACATTCTGAGATATGTTCGGGGAACTATAGCTTATGGTCTCAGATACACCTCCAATGGAGGTGTAATGCTCCATGGTTTTACAGATTCAGATTGGATGAGTAGTACAGTGGATCGGAAGAGTACTTCTGGATATTGCTTCAGTTTGGGTTCGACAATGATTTCCTGGTCCAGCAGGAAACAGGGCTCCGTAGCCCAAAGCACTGCAGAAGCATAATACATTGCTGCTAGTGTTGCTGGCAGAGAAGCAGTGTGGCTCAGGAAGCTACTCTCAGACTTGTTCAGTTCAGAGCTTGAACCCACAATCATTCACTGTGACAATCAGAGCTGTATAAAGCTCACTGAGAACCCAGTGTTCCACGACAGATTGAAACACATTGAGATGAGATATCACTATGTCCGGGACATGGTTCAGAAGAATGTTCTCAGCATTCAGTATGTTCCGATGGCAGAACAGACAACAGATATTTTTACCAAGCCACTGTCCTTGACAAAGTTTGTATACTTTCGTGACAAGCTTGGTGTAGCTGAGAATGCCTTTCTTGCTGAGAGAGAGTGTTAAATTTATAGCAGCTGCAAGAGCCATTCTCCAGGAGGATGGCAAAGACCCTAGCCGAGATCTAGGGCCCCCCGTGCACTCCTGGGGTACTTGGTCTGGGACCAAACAGTCAGTGCCATGGAAAAAGACCCTTGTTAGGGCCCCCAGTATATGACTGGGGTTCTTGGTCTGGGACCAAGTAGTAAAGACCCTTGAGAGGGCCCCCAGTACATGACTAGGGTTCTTGGTTTGGGACCAAGCAGTTAAAGCCCCTAGATATGTCTAGGGCCCCTGGACATGGTCCAGGGTACCCATGCCTGGGGCATGGGTTGATCCTTGGTCTTTTACCTTGGTGGATAAGACCCCAGAAATGTTCTAGGGCAACTTGATCCTTGATTAGGTATTTTGTTGGTGTATGACCCCCCTTGAAGGTGGGCATGACCACATGAGGGATGTATCCCATATGCAATGATGATAAAGTTAATAAGGTCACCTTGAATATGAATGGAGAAGTATTGCCACCAAGCTACCCCACCTAAACCCTCCTTTACCCTTGCTTGTGTTGGTTTGGGGTTTTGTTGTTTTTATCTTAAGGGTTAAAGTAAAGTTTAAATTAAAATGTTAATTATAACATGTTTAAATTAACTTAATTTAAACATGTTATTTTTAATAAGTATTTTTAATTTAATTTCTTTTATTTATGCCCTAGCCTAAACTATAAATAACCTACCCTCTACCCTTCACATTACACACAATTTTTGTATGCTCTTGAGCTCCTAAGGTAAGCGGATCCACTCTCCTTGCTACAACCCTCCTTTCATCTGCTGTTGAAGTGTTTTTGTGTTGCTGCAGCTCCCCTTGAGGACTGTTGTGTTGCTGCGGCTCCTCTTGAGGACTGTTGTTGCGGCTCCCTTTGAAGACTAGTGTGGTGCGACTTCCCTTGTTGTATCTGTGCTGAGTTTTGTGTGGTGGCTCGACCCTTCTCTACCTGTTCTGTTGTCTTAACTCATGAGCAGTGAAGTGTAGCTGCCGTCTCTCCTTCCTAAGCTGCCTCTACCTCTCTCCTGTGCAGATCTGTCCCTCAATTTGAGCCGCAGCCTCTCTACTGAATTGTTAAGGCTGCCATACCTATCAGTGTGCATGAGGGTTTGATCTTAGAAATTGTGCATGAGGGTTTTGATCACAGAAACTGTGTATGGGGGTTTGTTTATAGAAGTTTCCTGTGTGAAGTCTCTTTTTTCTTGGTGGCAAGAAAATCTATTCTTCTCTTGGCAAGAGATCCAGCCTATAAGGTGGATCTATGATTCTGAATTTTGTCTGAGCATAATTACAAATGGTACTGCATCTCTAGTGTGTGGCTGTGACCTCTTCAGAGGTAAGAGTTCAAGGCAAGGTAAGTTATTTATTCAGTTTATCATTATCAGATCTGGATCTTGTTTTGAGTTTTGTTTTTGATCTGTCTAGATATATATATCAGCATTGAATGTTATAGGTTATCAGATCTGAACTATATCTTGAGTTTGGTTCTTACTCTTTGTTTCAGAAGTTGCTATATTACTCATAATTAGATTTGTGTTCATTTTGAGTTTAGATCTGTATGAGAATTTCAGCAGCATTATAGATCAGAATTGATGTTTATTCTAGATCTATTTTAACTATATCTAATCTAGCTTAGATCTGAGCACACATGTGTGTTTTCTCTGTTCAAGTAGTGTAGATTTGTTTTCTGGATATAAGATCTAGTTGTTATTCTCACTGAAATTTAAAAGAACACTTCATTTCAGCTTTACTGTCTTAATTCTAACAGAGATACCTCACCATTTGGGTATTTGATCATCAAATCATTAATCATTCAAGAAAGATCCTAAGCATCTTTGGACAACCTCATTTACATAATCTAATCCTAGCCACCTTTACTCACCCGCACTTAAATGATTGGCTTAGGATCTAGTATAGGGAATTCCCCCCTTAGGTAGGAAACCATCTTCTGAACCTAGAAGTGAGGGGCGAGGTCATTGAAGTGATAGTGGGTAGCTTGCATGTTTGTGTCCTTAGGTTTTCCCTTTGGAGAGGTTGCGACTTTTCCTCTCAGGAGAATTCGAGAAATAACAACGCCTAATCATCTCTTGTAGTCAAGCTATTAGATAGGACATTAATAGATAGTATATCTTGGTAACTTGGATTGCATATCTGGAGCATCTCAGTAAAAAAATGGCTTTTAATGCTAAGAACTTTCTCATGCTGAGAGATGTCCTCATTCTCTTACCTTCATACACTCCCTAACATGGATGCATACACTTAGGATCCCCCATGGTCTGCTACGGGTGGGCTCCCATAGACTTCAAATTGATATAGATCACAACTTCCCATGGGGAGACATGAATGCTAATTATGCCACCTACAAGAGCCATATATAGAATAACATCTTATTTTCTAATGCCCCATCTATTATGAGGTCAGAAGGAGATATTATTGCCTATTCTGGGACTCGAGAATCTCCCTTTCCACCTTATTTTGATACTTTGACCATAGATGTCTTTTCCTCTTCATGAGGGAAGTTTTTAGACATAGATCTCAGTTCCTACATGTCTCATCCCAGCTGGAGGCCTTCAGGAGGATCGCCTCATGCTTCTCGATTGCCCCATTGGATTGCAAGAGGTAGACAGATACTCACGAGACTTCAGATTCTAGATTATTGCGTCCTTGTGTTAACTCTTGATCCCCCCCATTGGGAGGTTGATCAATCTCCTTAAAACCCATGAGAAACTGCAGTTCTAGGACATGGAGTGTACACCACCATTGCAACAGATAGATTAAATTCTAGATGGCTCCAGAGTCACCTACCCCTCCAACCACCCCTAGGGTTGCTTGACCAACGAGGCTTCTATTAGAAGTTTCTTTCTGATGGCCTGGATGTTAGGAGAGTTGTGATTCCTCACTCCTATGCTTCCCCTAATATCATACAACTAGGCCCTCTTTATCCAGGCCACTCTAAGTATCATTCTGACTCTCATGAGGAGCCTACATCACAGTTGCCTCACACATTCTCAGTAATGAGCTCTAGTCTTAGCTTCAACATGGCTTGACATCCTCCCCTTCATTCTTATACTAAGACTGTCTTGTACTTGCAACTTCTTTTATATCTTCTTGACTAGATATTTAGCTTTTTAGCTAGGCACTTAGGTCTTTATCTTTTTTGCTTTTAGTATTGTTGTAAGAATTCCTTTTGCACTCCCACATTGTATGTACACTAGATGTGCTCTTTTAATTCCATTGATGTACTTTTGTGGTCATTTGTTGGACATTAATATAATAATTTTTTTTTATGATTTGTCATGACACTTGTAGTGGTCATTGAGGAAGTTCAATTCACTCATCACTTTTTGTTGGTTAAAGTAGTAAAAATTACTTATAGTGATATAGAATCCAACTCTGATAAGCCTCCCTATGTTAAATTTCGAGGGTCTAATTTCATCAATAGTTTTCTCAAGTTTAAGGTAATGTTTTTCCAACAACTGGAAGGGCAAAGGGGAAAACAATAAATTGGATTTCGGAAATTGATGGATGGGAATTGTTATCACCTAGAAATTCTTGCCCTACAAATGTTGAAGGGAGTCCGGATAACTATAGGAAATAAACACTGTTTTCTCTCAATCTCTCCCTAGAAGGAAATGTTGATGATTGCAACTTCATGAGACATTCTCCAGATCGTACTCCTCTGGACTGAGTTGAGTTGATCTGAGAGAACACCTATGTGATAGGTGAGTCGTACTCCTCTGGACTGAGTTGAGTTAACCTGTGTTGGTCTCTTGTYGTGCTCCTCTGGACTGAGTTGAGATGACTTGAGATGGTCTCCTGTCGTACTCCTATGGACTTAGTTGAGTCGACTTGAGATGGTTCTCTAGTTYRTACTCCTATGGAATTAGTTGAGTTGATCTGTTTGAGAGTGAGGTCCCTTGTGGTTGAGCACATGTGGACTTGTCCCTAGTGGTAGAGCACTAGAGGATGTGTGTGAGGCCCCTTGCTATATTGTCAAAGAGTACGACTATTGTAAAACCCTAATTTGAATTGTGAAGGGTACAAGTTGGCCCTACTGTGTAAAGACAATTAATATTATGTAAAAGACTAATTGTATTATTGAGTTGTACAAGTCGGCCCTATTGTGCCAATGAAGAGACATGTCTATTCGTTGAGTTAGGTCATGTATATATTAGTGAATGATCCTCATTGTGGATCATTCATCTCACTCACTCAATGCATTACTTGGAGAGCTGAAATTTGGTGTGCACTTCTCTTGCGCTATCTTTCTTGGTCATAGAGCACCCTATTGTGTGCGCTAGGGTTTTGTCTTGAGGGCCACCTTTGTTGGCATCCATACTTTTCAGTGGAGAGGGTTTCTTCTCTTGGCAATATAGCAAAGGGTTGCTGGGTTTTTCCCTTGTTTGAGAAGGGTTTTCCCAGGATATCTTTGTGTGTCTTGTGCATGGTTATTCTTCTTGTGATCTTGGTTTACTGCAACTATTGTATTGCTGCATTGTTTGTGGTTCAAGTTCATGCTAAATTGAAAAGAAACTACATGTGCTTGAGTCACTATTAAAAATTCAACTAGAAAAGTCCTAACCTTTTCGGGGAGATCCTAAGATTACTGTCAAACAAGTAACTCACTGTCACTTAAGTCACTTTTTTCAATCTTCAGGCTAAGGTAAACCTAGGCTAGGGGGGAATCCCTAAATGAACTTAAGCCTAAAATCATTATATCAAGGGTGAGGGACCGACTCAAGTTGACTCTAACTCACTCACTTGGGAAGGGTGCAATTCTAAGATGTTCTTGAAACAAACTCACAAGGAGCCCACACTACTAGTCCACGATGCCCAAACTTGGACATGTTAGAGTAGGAGTAGGAGCTGATTGTGGGGATTCTATCCCAAAAGAAGCTTCCAAATGGTTTGGCAATTTGGTTAAAGAGTTTGAGTGAAGTTCCAATTGTTTATTCAATGCAATGCTAAAACTCAAATGTGTGAAATTCCAAGAGAGAATAATCATTCACCAAGTAATGTGCTTGAATTGAACTCAAGAATTTAACTTCATAAGCACAAGAAATTAAATTTTATGAATTCACCACAAATATGAATCCTAAATCGCAAGTGAATGAATCATGTGAAATATTTGCCGCAATCTTTAAGTTCAAAATGTTAAGTTAACTCATTATTGCTCTTAAGAATAATTGGACAAAAATAAATAAAGTTGATTTATTCCAATTAGATAAGGGTTTCTACAGTTATGCCAAGAACCCTAGTCGATTTATTCCAATAGATGAAAACCCTTAAGCAAAATCAAATCGACCCTTCAAAAATGATTCAAGTGCTTTAAGATTGTGCACAAGTTGATTCATACTTGAGCTATGATCTAGCTAATAATAAAACTTTGCAAACCCTAGACCATAAAGAAAATTAAAAATGATTGAAAGATTTAAAAAGGTGTTTGAGAAACCATGCTGAAGATGCCTTACCCTTGGGCATGGAGTCCTTAGAAATTCATAGCAATGCTTCCCTTCCTCCTAAAAATGTTGAGGTCTTCTAACACCAATAAATGTAGAAGAGCATCAAGCTACAACAAAATCCTTGCTACTTCTCAAGGATGATTAGATCATAAGTTGAACCAAACCCTAGGCAGAGAAAGAGAAAACTAGATTAAATCTATACTAAAGAGATAAAACCCTAGGTATTTATCCTTAATATCAAAAATCAAATCTAATTTATTACAAGAAACAAAATAGAGATCTACTAGATGTGTATCAAAGAAAAGACCATAAACAAATGAAGAGAGTTGGTTATTAGATACCACTTGATTGGAGAATCAACGAATTCAAACTCCACATTGTGTGCAAAATTCTGAGTATATCTTTTCATTTCCAATCCCTGGAGAATTTCCAAAAGCACAAACTATACTTTTAATAGGTCCAAAGATTCTTTCACAAAATGACCCATCTCTTTCTGGTTTATTAGTTTGATAATGTAAAGGGTTTAATCACATGTCCAACTATCTCGCCATTAGGTAATTATTTTTTGGACCAAGCACAAATATGTTCGGGAGAAGTTATTCCAATTCGAAGTTGTTGATGTTTATTCTGGCAATCATAACATATCTCGATTCATTCTGATCAAACTTCCTCGCTATCTCTTTGAAAGTCTTACTCAGATATAATACCATGATTTGATTCTAGAGCTAAAGATAGTAATTCTTGAATGAGCAATCGAAAAGATTTTTAAGCATTGTTAGGTTTAGTACCTAGGTATTGCCCCTCTAGTGATGATAGCACCAAGTACTTCATTACGAGTTCTAATATGGTCAGATTTGAGAGTAAGCATCTCTTATAAAATATAAGAAACACCATAGCCTTCTAGAGCCCAAACTTCCATTTCTCCTACTCGTCGCCTCCCTTGTTTGGATTTTCTTCTAAGAGGTTGTCATGTAACTCGTGCATAAGGTCAATTGGAACATGTATGTATTTTATTATCAACTTGATGACTCAATTTTGGCACATAAGCTTTCTTATTGTAATAGGTTGTTCAAAAACATCCCCTGTTCTTCCATTGATTAATCTATGGTTTCTAGGATGATTTGGTTTGAATATCCATGGATTAGCTATTTGCTCACTAGCTTTATAAAGCTTAGGAAACACTTGTTTTCTTGAAACTTCTCGCTTGTATCTTTCATTAAGAGGTGTTATTCTATAATGTTTGTTCATTGTGTTTCCTACTAAAGCAACTAAACATTTAAAGATTTGTTTGACATTCATTCATGAAGGTACCCTTAATGGATTTAATACCATATCAATTGGTATTCCATTTTTCAAATAAGGTATATCTTCTCTAGGTAAAACTATTGAAATAATACCTTCATTACTATGCCTTCCATGACTTTATCACCCACTTGTATCTTATGTTTTTGTGATATATATACGTGGATTGTTTATTCATTATCA
>JASDQU011100514.1:7208-18411 GCA_032191745.1 Picea mariana | reverse complement strand
CACTGTTTTCTCTCAATCTCTCCCTAGAAGGAAATGTTGATGATTGCAACTTCATGAGACATTCTCCAGATCGTACTCCTCTGGACTGAGTTGAGTTGATCTGAGAGAACACCTATGTGATAGGTGAGTCGTACTCCTCTGGACTGAGTTGAGTTAACCTGTGTTGGTCTCTTGTTGTGCTCCTCTGGACTGAGTTGAGATGACTTGAGATGGTCTCCTGTCGTACTCCTATGGACTTAGTTGAGTCGACTTGAGATGGTTCTCTAGTTTGTACTCCTATGGAATTAGTTGAGTTGATCTGTTTGAGAGTGAGGTCCCTTGTGGTTGAGCACATGTGGACTTGTCCCTAGTGGTAGAGCACTAGAGGATGTGTGTGAGGCCCCTTGCTATATTGTCAAAGAGTACGACTATTGTAAAACCCTAATTTGAATTGTGAAGGGTACAAGTCGGCCCTACTATGTAAAGACAATTAATATTATGTAAAAGACTAATTGTATTATTGAGTTGTACAAGTCGGCCCTATTGTGCCAATGAAGAGACATGTCTATTCATTGAGTTAGGTCATGTATATATTAGTGAATGATCCCCATTGTGGATCATTCATCTCACTCACTCAATGCATTACTTGGAGAGCTGAAATTTGGTGCGCACTTCTCTTGCGCTATCTTTCTTGGTCATAGAGCACCCTATTGTGTGTGCTAGGGTTTTGTCTTGAGGGCCACCTTTGTTGGCATCCATACTTTTCAGTGGAGAGGGTTTCTTCTCTTAGCAATATAGCAAAGGGTTGCTGGGTTTTTCCCTTGTTAGAGAAGGGTTTTCCAAGGATAACTTCGTGTGTCTTGTGCATGGTTATTCTTCTTGTGATCTTGGTTTATTGCAACTATTGTATTGCTGCATTGTTTATGGTTCAAGTTCATGCTAAATTGAAAAGAAACTACATGTGCTTGAGTCACTATTAAAAATTCAACTAGAAAAGTCCTAACCTTTTCAGGGAGATCCTAAGATTACTGTCAAACAAGTAACTCACTGTCACTTAAGTCACTTTTTTCAATCTTCAGGCTAAGGTAAACCTACGCCTAGGGGGGAATCCCTAAATGAACTTAAGCCTAAAATCATTATATCAAGGGTGAGGGACTGACTCAAGTTGACTCTAACTCACTCACTTAGGAAGGGTGCAATTCTAAGATGTTCTTGAAACAAACTCACAAGGAGCCCACACTACTAGTCCAAGATGCCCAAACTTGGACATGTTAGATAGGAGTAGGAGCTGATTGTGGGGATTCTATCCCAAAAGAAGCTTCCAAATGGTTTGGCAATTTGGGTAAAGAGTTTGAGTGAAGTTCCAATTGTTTATTTAGTGTAATGCTAAAACTCAAATGTGTGAAATTCCAAGAGAGAATAATCATTCACCAAGTAATGTGCTTGAATTGAACTCAAGAATTTATCTTCATAAGCACAAGAAATTAAAAGTTATGAATTCACCACAAATATGAATCCTAAATCGCAAGTGAATGAATCATGTGAAATATTTGCCACAATCTTTAAGTTCAAAATGTTAAGTTAACTCATTATTGCTCTTAAGAATAATTGGACAAAAATAAATAAAGTTGATTTATTCCAATTAGATAAGGGTTTCTACAGTTATGCGAAGAACCCTAGTCGATTTATTCCAATAGATGAAAACCCTTAAGCAAAATCAAATCGACCTTCAGAAATGATTCAAGTGCTTTAAGATTGTTCATAAGTTGATTCATACTTGAGCTATGATCTAGCTAATAATAAAACTTTGCAAACCCTAGACCATAAAGAAAATTAAAAATGATTGAAAGATTTAAAAAGGTGTTTGAGAAACCATGCTGACGATGCCTTACCCTTGGGCATGGAGTCCTTATAAATTCATAGCAATGCTTCCCTTCCTCCTAAAAATGTTGAGGTCTTCTAACACCAATAAGTGTAGAAGAGCATCAAGCTACAACAAAATCCTTGCAACTTCTCAAGGATGATTAGATCATAAATTGAATCAAACCCTAGGCAGAGAAAGAGAAAACTAGATTAAATCTATACTAAAGAGATAAAACCCTAAGTATTTATCCTTAATATCAAAAATCAAATCTAATTTATTACAAGAAACAAAATAGAGATCTACTAGATGTGTATCAAAGAAAAGACCATAAACAAATGAAGAGAGTTGGTTATTAGATACCACTTGATTGGAGAATCAACGAATTCAAACTCCACATTGTGTGCAAAATTCTGAGTATATCTTTTCATTTCCAATCCCTGGAGAATTTCCAAAAGCACAAACTATACTTTTAATAGGTCCAAAGATTCTTTCACAAAATGACCCATCTCTTTCTGGTTTATTAGTTTGATAATGTAAAGGGTTTAATCACATGTCCAACTATCTCGCCATTAGGTAATTATTTTTTGGACCAAGCACAAATATGTTCGGGAGAAGTTATTCCAATTCGAAGTTGTTGATGTTTATTCTGGCAATCATAACATATCTCGATTCATTCTGATCAAACTTCCTCGCTATCTCTTTGAAAGTCTTACTCAGATATAATACCATGATTTGATTCTAGAGCTAAAGATAGTAATTCTTGAATGAGCAATCGAAAAGATTTTTAAGCATTGTTAGGTTTAGTACCTAGGTATTGCCCCTCTAGTGATGATAGCACCAAGTACTTCATTACGAGTTCTAATATGGTCAGATTTGAGAGTAAGCATCTCTTATAAAATATAAGAAACACCATAGCCTTCTAGAGCCCAAACTTCCATTTCTCCTACTCGTCGCCTCCCTTGTTTGGATTTTCTTCTAAGAGGTTGTCATGTAACTCGTGCATAAGGTCAATTGGAACATGTATGTATTTTATTATCAACTTGATGACTCAATTTTGGCACATAAGCTTTCTTATTGTAATAGGTTGTTCAAAAACATCCCCTGTTCTTCCATTGATTAATCTATGGTTTCTAGGATGATTTGGTTTGAATATCCATGGATTAGCTATTTGCTCACTAGCTTTATAAAGCTTAGGAAACACTTGTTTTCTTGAAACTTCTCGCTTGTATCTTTCATTAAGAGGTGTTATTCTATAATGTTTGTTCATTGTGTTTCCTACTAAAGCAACTAAACATTTAAAGATTTGTTTGACATTCATTCATGAAGGTACCCTTAATGGATTTAATACCATATCAATTGGTATTCCATTTTTCAAATAAGGTATATCTTCTCTAGGTAAAACTATTGAAATAATACCTTCATTACTATGCCTTCCATGACTTTATCACCCACTTGTATCTTATGTTTTTGTGATATATATACGTGGATTGTTTATTCATTATCASRAGAACTATCCACTCTATTGAKCCATCTCACATCAATAACTTGACCACTTCCACCTATAGGTGCTTTGAGATAATTTTCTCTCATAGCGGATACCTCAATACCAAATATTGTTTGTAATAATCTTCCTTTTGGGCCACTCAATGATTTTTTTGTCATTTGAGGMGTTAATTTACCTACCAAAACATCACCTAATTATTGAATAGTCTGATTTCTCRTGTGTTTGATGTAGTAACTAGTTGTATCAATAGTTTGTAACCGTTCAAAAAAAWTTGGATCCTTGTCTATATTTTATTKTTGTATTTGTAATTTTAAAAACATATAAATTTTTTAATATTTCTTTTCCAAGGAAATCAACTTATGAAAACCCTCCGAGTAATTCCCCATTATTCATGGATGGTAAACAAGGTAAATTGTCGACTCTCATTATGAAGCCTAACCCCGAGGGGATCAAGAGAGTTTTACTCGTGACATCCCCAACTTTAGGGGAGATATCTTGTAATAAATAAATATATAAAAAGAAAAATAAATAAATAAAAAATAGTAATGAAAAGACATCATTATGAAAATACATGTCTTAACAAAAGGACATGATTCTTAGTAAAAAGGCACCCGCCTAGGTATTTATGCGGGGTCCTCATTGTATTCATTCATATTCTATCAATCTCTCATATTTATTCAATACAATATTGTCATCTAGGAAGATTTCTGTATTTTATTCTAAACATTTTGGATCTTCTGTTTGTGAACCGGGTTGGTTCGCTACATTTGGTATCAAAGCAAAGTTTGATCTTGACCTTTCACCACCAGACCCTTTGTCAAAATTTTGTTGCCCTTGGCAACACCATTGCCGACCTTTGGCCACTCATATTTACAAAATTCTTGGAACTCCGGGTTTTTGACCACTCTAGGACATTTGGCCATTTAAAAATCAGAATTTACTATTGAAGAAATAAACCGTTCTGTTGCAAATTGAAGAAATATCAAAATCATTGAACTATCAATACCATTGCTATATAAAAATCGATTTAGCAACATTGAACTTTTTAAAAGTTTCAGAAGCAAATCACTTGATTCCAGGTATAGTTAATTGTGTCAAGAGAAGAAATCTTCTATACCACTGCGTTAGCCGCCATTGGAATCATACCTGTGACATAATTGATTCAACGAAGCTTTGACCATTGAAGAAATCTCTCCACAACAATTCTTTAGTCGACAACTAAGGAATGAAAGAAGAGACTCATGGGATATCACCAAAGTAATTTTGTAACGAACTCCATGACTTACTGTTGACTTCTGGTGTAATAGACAATCCATCAAAAAAATTCCGTAGCTTGTGACTAGTCTAGAACAACACTAAATGGTGTAGCAACGAGATGCTTACTGGGGTGTGCATCTCCTCGATGATCGTGGTGACTATAGGGAAGGTTTATTCAACAAATAATTTTCCAGAGACATCGCCTCATTCACGCCACCACCGATGCCTTGTCTTTTTCATTTCTTCCATGGTTCCTTCCATCATGGGTAGCGAACTATTAAAGGCAAATACATCACCATTCCCTATAGGCGTGACCTTTCGTGAAGGGTATGAAAGGAAAAGTTTACAATCAACTAATCAAAGATTTTAATCACAGAATTATAAGGTTATAAAGCATTTAAAAAAATTCAAGAAGGGTCATATATTATTATATTCCAAGTCTAGGATATATTGGAAAAGAGAGTTCTATTAAGAAAGGAGTCAAAGGGGTACACTACATATAAAGTGTAGAAGTTGTAACGAGTTCCAAAGGAAAGTTTACAATCAATTAATAAAATATTTTAATCAGAGAAAATCTGCGACTCTTTATATATTAAAGGCATGACTTTTTATACATTAAAGGCATTGCGATTATTAAAAGAAAAATTAATTTCAAAGTATTAAATTAAATAATTTATACTTTGTGATTTGTATAAAGTTTAAACCATCTTCATTGAAAAGAAACACAAGGATATTTAAATTATTGGAAGGTGTATTTATAAAGTGAAAAGCTTAAAAGAGTTATAATTAAAGTTAGATAGCCTTATTATTAAAGAGGAGAATCAATAATTGGCGAGAGTTGGAAGAAGATTTTTAATTCAAAGGTTTAAGAAAGAAATCATCAAAACACATTATTTAGTGGGACCCTTGCATTCACTAATTATATGGAAGTAATTTGGGTTATTTATTAATTCAAGAAAAAAAAGCTGTTATTTCAAAAAGTTTAGCAATCATGGAAGCACTGACGGAAATAACTATGAAGGTACGTGAACAATTAGATAGAATTATGGCAAGACTTGAGCAAACTAAAATTCATCGAGATAAGGATGGTCACTTCACACAAGAACTGACAAGTGAAAAAGAAAAACATGTAGCTCAAGAATCAAAGAAAACGAACTCGGACTTGTAAGTCAAGCACCAAACAACTCATACAAGACACCACAATCTAGTGTACTAAAAAATTACAATTGGAAGGTCAAGGTAACTCACAAATAAAAAAATTAGAAGATGAACTAGCCAAACATCGACAAAACAAGAAAGTATCACAACATAAATGTAAAGATCTCGAGGATATGTTTTACAAAAAAATATTAGAAAATGACTAGGAAATATATTGCCTAAAAGACCACAATCAAAAATTACTTGCACAAATCAAGAAGACAAAGGTTATGAAGCAGTATAATAAAAGATTAGAACAAGAGAAGGAAGAGCTCGAGAAGGAATTCAAGAAGAAGCTATCAAAGAAAGAGGAAGGAAATTCTCTCTTACAAAACCTTAATCAAAGTTGCTTGAGCAAATCAGAGGGCTGAAAGAGGAGAAAGCAAAGAAGCAAGACATGGAAAAGTTGAAAAATAAAAAAAATGAAGAACTTTCACGTCTAAAGTATCCCAATCAAAACCTACTTACACAAATTGGGAAACTTAAGAATGATAATAAGTCCATGGAAAACAAGTTCAAACAACTTATAAAGAAGGAAGCATCCAAGTCTTTAGATGTAAAAATTCAAGTTGTGGAGACAAGAACAAATACAGATCCAATCAACATAACAAATTCATTAAGGTTCGACGAACCTCAACGAATTAAATTTTTTGTTTGAGGTTTGACAAATTTCGAACCCCAAGCTTCAAATTCTCCGAATCTTATGACATAGTTTGTTATCACACAAACTCGCACTTATAGAGATAAAGTCCAAAAGCTCAAGTGTGATCCGGTGTAACCAAGAGGGAGGCCACTGTCACCTCACCAACCCTATTTCACTTCAGGCCTACTCTTCTCTGTCTCAAGGGGGTTTCTTTGGATTAAGATTGCTAGGAATTAGGGGAATGAAGCTCAAGGTGTTGGGAAGAGTGAGTCCAAGCAAAATGGTTTTTTGGTAAGCTTTAGGGTATAAAAGAACGTGGTTGGAGGCCTAGAGATCAATGTCTTTTCATTGGGAATATGGGGTCAAGGAGAGTAACTTCAAAGGGGAGTAGAATCAAGGGAAGACTCAAAAAATCAAGATCTAGGGGGATATACCATCATAATCCCTAGGTCTAATTCTCTAGGAAAATAAGATTAGGGGAATGTACAATAACAATCCCTAATATCGTCCTATGTTTTCCAATAAGGGATCTAGGTGGAAACTAGGTCAAACCCTAGAGGGAATGTACCATCACAATCCCTAGGTCTTTGAACTAGCCAAAGACAAAGTCTAGGGGGATAAACAATCTTAACCACTAGACTAGGCTTCAAATGCTTCAACAAGGTTTAAGATGAATGAAGTAATGGAATGTGATACACAATCTTAATCCTTCCCTAGGGTTTCCAACAAAATGAGCCAAGGATACAAGATACCATGCAACTATTAACCATCTAATAGAGCATCCACCATAATATACCATGCACCAACACTTAAACTTGAAAAAAACACTTACTTAATCAAGTCATTATGCATGAAGAAACCCTAGATTCATAGATCATCCATCAAAAGCAAGGAAAACATACACAAATGATCTCATCAACAAAATTCTTTATTCCTCCATTCAAAGCACAATTCTAAGACCCAAATGCTCTAGGAAATTTCAGAAATTTAAGACCTCTTAAGGGATTTCTCTCTCAAGTTGTTGTGTCCAAATGATAGGAAGGGCTCCTCTATTTATAGAGGAGATGCTCATCTTCCCTTAAAATAAAATATTAATTTCCAAGGCTAAAATCCCCTAATCTAGCCTATGGATGGGCAAAAGGCCCTCTTCAACAATTTATTAATCAAAAAATACAAAATGGAAAGGGCTTTTATACCACATGTGGAAAGGGATTTTATGGCATCAAATAGTGGTAGCCCATCAAAATAAAACATGTATGACCTGACACTGTTTTGTTCCAAGAAGCCATCTGATTTGAAGTTCTCATTCGGGTTGCTATTGCACTCTTCTTCACAAATGGTGGCCAAAGTGTTGCTTTCATCAGATTCTTCACAGAGTTCCAAATCTACAATGTCAGGTTTGAAGGGGCAGCCCATGGAACCATCATCAAATTCATCAATCTTGTGAACAATGATACCCTCGTTTCTATCAGAGCGTTGTACAAGCTGAGTATTTGAAACATAATCCTTTGCATAGGTGCTAGAATCACAGATTGCATACTGTTTTGTTATTGCATTGAAGCTGTCAACAACACCACCAACAAGTACATCATCATTCTCGTGGAACTCGTCAAATAATACCACTTTGACACGTGTCTCAGCTGCAAGCTTAAAACTTCCTTTGCACTCTCCTTGATCCACATCGTTCACGGGCTCCAAATCTAGCCTGTCGAAAAGGGAAACTCCATTCTCATTCTAGCTATCATAAATAGGACTTCTTTCAAAACACACCACATTACTTTGGATTTAGCTGCAAAGAATTTTCGTATTCTTCAAACTTTTCATCCATGTTCAAATGTAGGTCCCTTTCTTTTGGGTTTGGGACAACAACAATGCTAGCAGTGCTTCCCTCTTCACAATTTGGGATGGCTTCTTCATTGTTGGTCTTTGGAGCAACGAATTCATCATGATTTGAAACATAAAAATCCTTGAAGTCTTCTTCTTGAGGATGTTGTTCCCAAAACAACTCATCTTCATCACAACATAACCACTGAAGAGGATCAGGAGGCTGCTCTTGCTGTGGGTCTGTGGTACTTTCTTCTTCAATGATGTGAGCAGGGTTGTCTTGCTCAGGAATCCTCACTTGAGAGAGTTGAATGAATAGGAGGCGAGGAAGTGAGGGTTTCAAGGAGCAAAGGGAGGCGCACTTGAGCAAAGGGCGCAAGCTTCTTGAGGAGCTTTCATAGAGGGTGCATCTTCTTGAGAGGAGAAGAGCTCATGGTAAGGAGAGGAAAGCTTGAGCATGGGTTCCTTGAGATGAGGAGAGCGCAAGGCTTCAAAGAGGGCGCACTAAGCTTCATGAGAGCTATCATGGAGGAGAGGGGAGCAAGAGCTTGAGGATGCATTAATGGGAAGCTAAGGGCGCAAGCTATCTTGGAGAAGGTTGCTTGAGAGGAGGGCACACTTCTGTGATAGAGTGTGCAAGGAGTCAAGCAATGGGTGCAAGGCTTGAGGCAAGACTTGTAGATGGCGCACCAAGGTTGTGAGGAGACACCCTTGGTAGACCGTAGAGGAGGTACTTTGTGTGTAAGGGGCGCACCCAAAGAGAGGGGGCGCAAGTGTTGAGGCTTGAGCAAGAGGAGGGTGCACCAAAGTGAAGGGATGCACTTGCCCAATGGCTTCATCAAATATCACAAGGCATCTTCAAGGGAGGTGCATTCTACAAGTGGGCAAAGGCAAAGTCAAGGGCTAAAGCAAGGCAAGGAAAGTGGAAGAGGCGCACCAAGTCAAAGGGCGTACTCTTCTAAGGCTAGCAGGCACAAAGAAATTAAGAACTCCAAAGCATCTCGAGAGGACTTGCTATTGTATCAGGTTCTTTAGTTGTATTTCTTTGTAGTAGCTCTTACTTTGAGATCTCCATGTATATATCATATCTCTCTAACTGGTTTTACCCATGGGGGTTTTTCCAGGGTCATGTTGACCAAAAACATCATGTGTTCATTTGTCATGCATGCTTAGTTATTTTCAGCGTAGTTAGTTGTTAAAAGATCCTAGAGGAGTGTTGTATGTTTTAAGGTTTATGCATGTGCTAACATCAATAAAGAAAACACTTTCAAGGGCACCTTAAAAGAGCATCCAATCATCAGTTTGAAGGCAGTTTTGAGTAGAGAAATTTCAGACCTGTTTGCTGTCCTAAAACAACAACAAGGACAGCTTTGGAACCTTGAACTTAGAGCCCAACAAGAGGTCAAAAGACAGATCTGTTGGGAAACCTTCTAGTTCCTCGAAAATCTTCAAGTAGTGGGTCATCCAGTGACTCACCATCCTTAGACATCAAATCTCACATCCTTAGAACCTTAAACGATGGACAGATGGGCTCGGTTTGAGCAGTCTGTTGCAATGGCACACAGATGGGATGGAAGCCCTTACGCTGGGTAGAGTACCCTAGAGCTTATTCCTCACCCAAATCAGGGACGTTGCAGCGATAGACAATTAGAAACATGGCAAAGACGAGATGCAACTCCCAAAGCCTGGATGCAACACTCAGATCCTGGACGTTGGGCTTAGTGTGATGATGACATTATCTTCTAGGGTTTGATGGAGATAAGGTTTGGAGGATTCTTGGGGTATTGACGATGGTTGGCATGATGTTGAGTGGGGAAAGTCATCACTTGTCCCCACTCCACTTCGGATTGATTCCACGTGGCCTTTAGAGGCCCCCTCCTTGCCCAAGGAGACTTGACATCTCACACGTGTGGGCTATTTTGATTGTATTTTGCATTTATTGCACTTTGTAGAGGTTAAATGAGGGGTCGACCCCACTTAAAACATTGTTATGTTATGTTTTGTGGACAAATGTGATAGGGTAGCCTCATATAAAAAGGCTACCCTCACTTTCTTTTATATCATCATCATTCCTCACCATTGTGAGGTGCTACTTCTGAAATTTTTGCCCTTTTGGGGTTACTAGCTCTTTCTCTCTCATGCGCTATGCTTGGAAAGGATCTTTTATGGATGGTTTACTGATTTTAGATGGATATTTCTGCAATTAGGGTGAAATTCTCTTGGTTTCTTGGATGAAGTAAATTTCTGCAATTCTTGTTCATGCTATTGATGTTTATGGTGAAATTGCTATTTTGTTGCAAGAAGTCTTGTTTATTGAAACCCTAAGAGAGGAACATAAGTGCTTTTTCATCTCACAAGGTTATATTTGTCTAGAATTGGTCAATTGTCTTTGCTAGGGTTAGAACCTTAAAGCCCTAAAGTGCTAGCACTTTAGGATTTTAGCCCTAGATAATTGATCTTTGACCTAGTTGAAGCTACAAGAAGGGAGGAACAATTTCTAGGGCCCAAATGTGCTTGCACCCTAGATGTTCTTCTCCTCAAGATCTAAAGCCTAAGGCCCAAATGTGCTTGCACCTTAGGGTTTAGATTCTACCTCTTGGTTTCAAGTAGATCAGCCTTCAAGCTTGGTTGCATTGGAAGACTCCATGACCCTAGAAAGACACTAATCTTAAAGCACTCCTATGGTGAATTGATTGCGAAAATCTCTCTCTCAAAACTCTCAAGCATTCTACTAACTATACTAACTCTAACTGTAGAAAACACACTATATTTCTTACTGCTGTTATAAAATTTTGCTACAACCATCTAAAACAACATTATTTTGCTGCATACACTCAGCTAAAGGTGGCTTAACTCACTCAGGAGTTACCTCTATCGATTGGATAATGTTCTATTGGTTGTATGCTTAATTTTCATGGTCAATTCTGGTATTTCT
>JASDQU011100513.1:1252-22176 GCA_032191745.1 Picea mariana | reverse complement strand
CAGTTGACATTGTTGGATGATGCGAAGATCGATTCCTTGGCGGAGCCATCCAATGGTATAGGGTTGTGGGTGCGGCATTATCAGTAGGGATAACCTCTTGATGACCTCTGCTGAGATGAGGTTATTCTGGCTACCACTATCAATGATGAAGTGCAGCGGGGTGCCTTTCACTCACATTTGTGAATGGAAAAGGCACTCGCCTTCCTTTGGCTCGTCTTGTTCACCGAGATGGAGCTTGGTGGTAGCAACAATGGCACTCGGTTCCAAATCAATGATCTGTCTCCCCCTTTCTGGTTTTGAGTCGGAAAACCCATTTGATTCTGAGGCTTTCACCTCAGCCACAAGCAACTTCTTTGAGTGACAATCAACAGTGTTATGCCAGGGGCTCTTATGGAAGTCGCACCACTTCCCGGTATCTTTCTTTGACTTTTTGGTGTCCTTCTTTGCTTGTGGCTCGGACTGGTTGTCCTGATGTTTTCCATCTTTTCTATGTCCTTTGTTCTATGAGTTGGGGCCACCCTTTCCTTGCTTTTGCTGTGATTGGTTCCCAGGCCCAAATTTTCGCGTCTTTTGTTTGAGCTTCTACTCGATTTTGACAGCATATCGATAGGTCGTGCCCAAGGATAAGATGTACAGAAATTCCATTTTGACCTAGATGTATATATATAGAGCACAACAATACTTGAGCACCATATGTCTCTCAGAATCTTTGATACCCAACTTGGTGCGCAAGGTATGGAAGATATTTGTGAACTCTGACACCGCTTGGTCTCTTTCTTGCCGCAGTGTGGTCCATTTTGTATATAGGTCGTCATAGCTTCTGACAGGGTAGTATTTTTCCTTAATGGCATCCCTGAAGGAATCTCAGGTGACCGTGACTATAAATAATGAGGGTTCCTCTGTTTCCTTTTTCTCACAAAAAGTTTCCCACCAATCTTTGACATGGGGAACAACTTTGAGGAGTGCAAAAGTAATCTTTTCTCTATTCGAAAAGTTATGGAAATAAAAATACCCTTCTAGTAGATTCAACCATTTGTCTACAACATCTGCATCTATCTGAACTTCAAATATATAAATATCAAAGTTGATTTGTACCTTTAAGGGGGCGATGCCTCCACTCAAGGAAGATGCATCGCCTGTTGGTAGCTGTTGAAGGATTTGAGCAAAACTATCCATCATCTTGTTCCTCTGTTGTGTGAGGGATTCCTCAAGAAACATTATGAAATGATATCTTGTCCCTTCATATTTCATTTCTCCCTCCATGGAAGGTCACTTGGGTGTGCGATAGCTTTTGTCCTCAAGAGAAACAAGCTCGATACCCAATTCTTTGTACCATGACCTCGTTGGGGACATGCATTAAGAACACCAAGGAGTAGACTGATCTGATACCATTGATCTAGATTTTATGAGAAGAATGAAATGAATACAGATTATTAAAATATGCTTAACACAGAATAACAGATATACAGTAAAACTGGTTTCTATTCAATAAGAAAATAAGCTGAAATTGTAAAATGTAGCGGAAAACAAGCTTGCTAGAATGGTGGCGGCTTATCTCTGAGAAGAGATGTGACGGCTGCGCTCATTCACAAGAAGATGGTTACAATGAGGCTCTCAGGGAATTTTTTTACAATAAACATGAATTCCAAAACCCTATAAATCCAAAAACCTAACCCTAGGAGATGAAGCGCCAAAAGTCATGTGGGCCCCGTTGGGGTAAGCTAGTACATCAACATCCCGGGGTCATAACTTTTGCATACGATCTTCGTTTTAGGCCCATGATAACCCATTGGAAAGTTCTATCCGAGGAATACACATGTTTCCATCAGAATTTGACTCAGTCCACAATCTAACTATGGCGATCCCTAAAAACGTTGTTTAGGGACTCAAAACGACCTCGGAAGTCAAGGACCCGAAAACTAGGAAAAAACTGCCAAACCAGAAAATTGGAAAAACGAACCAGTTGGAATACGTGGGAGGCAAATGATATACATATGGATCACATAAAGTTTCGCACGACTCATGGAACACACTTCTAGACAAAACATATTATCAACCTAAAACCAACCTATCAGAGGAAAAATAGTTTTTAAAAATGAATTTTTATTGATGTGGCATTATTTTGAGCCAATAATAATATGCAAGATGAAAATGACTTGTGGTATAATGAAGTGATTTATTTTTAGATAAGTATTGTGGTTTTGTAACTTATTGAGAAGATTTGATTTCTTAAAATTGATATATCTCTTGCATTTGTGTTGACTTGCCAATGTATGACTAATTTTATATTATTTTTCTCATGCAGGTTTCACTTTTGGTTTCTAGATCGATTTGAAATTCTAATTGTGAAAATTTCAGTGAGATGTCAAACAACAATCGTGGAAAGAAAATATCAAAACACAGGGATGTATTTTCATACTTTCAAAAGCCTCAATCCAAGAACCCAGATTCTCTTCATGATTCAAGCTCTTTTGAGCAACCCATCAATGAAAGTCAAAGATATGTCAACTCTTCTAAGAATGCATCTAATATCCATATAATATATGATGAAATAGGTTCCTCTAGTGATCAAATTGATATGCTTTGACTAGAAATTGACAATAACAATGTTGAAGGTTTTTCCTTGGAAGGCAACACAAACCATTCACAATCATGGAAAAGGAAAAAAGGCCAATGGGACATAGGGAGACAATTCCAATCACAATGGGTCTCAAAATTTCCATTTATTGAACCAATACCTCCAACAAATGAGAAAGAGGCTTCACGAGAAGTTAGATGCATTATATGTAGTTGGAAACTTGGAAAGACAGTAAAATTGAAGATGAAGTTAGATACAATAGAGAAGCATGCAGGAAAGGTGTATGATAAGGAAATTGTAAATGGCGAGGATAAATCTATTATCAGATGGAAATCTTATGAGGAATGTCGACATGTCAAATATGAAGATGAATATAATAAATACTTAATCACTAAGAGAAAACTTGAGGCAAGTGGAGGAACCATCACATCTCTATTTGGAAAGACGATGGAAAGAAATTAGTTATCCATGACGATGCAATTAAACACTGTATTTCACATCTTATCTAGAGGTTGTCCTATGATAGATTTTCTAGATTACAAGAACTTTATATCTTTTCTTGAAGTGTCATTTTTTCCATCTTCTCATTGGTCAGTAACAAGTGGTTGGGAATTGGAAAAATATCTAGCTCAATTAGAAAAGGATGATTTGAAAGAGAATATTGCAAATGCTAGGTTTTTTTCATTGTATTTGGATGAAGTTACAACTATTGATAATACTACTTGGATCTGCATGAGCATTTATATGGTTAATGATCATGTTAGTCATTCATATTTAATTGGGATTCATAAAATGAGGGAGAATTCTATAGCTCAAAATATTTATGAACTTTTCATCAAGACTTTGAAGGAAATTGGTGGTATTGATCATTTAGTGATTGCGACAAAGTTGGCATGTGTCAGAGAAAAAGTCATGAAAGGGAAAAGGAATGGCCTTTGTGTCAAACTACAACTATCACCTTCACCATTTATGATTAATATTCATTGTATGGCTCATAGAATGAATCTTGCATTTAAAATAGTAAGCAAGTTTCCATTGGTTTCAAAAGTTGAATATCTTGTACGTGAAACTCCTGCATGCTTTTGTCTTAGTCCCAAGCGATTTAAAGAGTTTCAACAATTTGTTGAGGGTGTTACGGATGGAAAAAAACTACTAAAATATGTTGATACAAGATGGATCTCATTGAATGGACCAGCTCAAAGACTATTTAGTGAGTACCAATCCTTATTAGGGGTGATGTATGAACATCGTTTCATTGTAGACAAAGCTCAAGATATTCTCTTTCGATTCACTGATATAGAGACATTATTAACATTAGTTGGAATTCTTCCTATTCTTTATGAAATGAATGTCCTTGTGAAAATGTCTCAGAGTCTTACAATGTATATTGTAGAATACATACATACACGAAAATTAGCATGTCTTCAATTGGATAATTTGTATACAATTCTAGAGTCTTTCACAGGTCCAACATTTAAAGGTTGGAATACTATCATCGATATAGAAAACATTGAAAATTATTTGAAGTTTGATAGGAAAAGGAATACTGTGTATGGTAGTGCACGGGTATATGGTTCCATTTCATTATGTTAGTAATATGGGACGAATCATTGAAGAGTTCCATGTGTCAAGAGACCAATTCAACAATGTTGTGATTTCAGTGAAGCACAACTTGATAGAAATTGAAAAATCACTAGCATCAGAGATAAGGGAACGATTTCCTCGAGATGAATTATTGGAGGCCATGTCTATGGTATACCCTCAATATTGGAACCCTGAACACAATAGAGAGGCTAAAAGAGTTGACTTTTTAGCAAAATTAAAAATTTTAGTGCACCAATTTGGCAAGAATCGTGATGTACAAGGAGAAGATATTGAAGGTATATTAGATTCATCAAAGTTGTATCAACAAACCAATATCTTTGTTAAAACAATGTTAGATCAATATTGTGGTTTGGAGAAACCTCTAGTACATGGCGCAATAACAAGATTATGGACTAAATTAGGTGAAAGCCAGTACCTAGAAGAAAACATGTCAGAATATTTCAAATTAGCATATTTATGTCAAACCATGATTTTGGGATCGGTGGAGGATGAGAGAATGTTTAGTGCACTATCATTCTTGAAGTCAAAGTTGAGGAACAAGATTGATAAACATATGGATACATGTTTAAGATTATATGTAACAAAGTATGACATAAACAATTTTCCATTCGATAGAGCACTAGCTCTTTGACGATCATATTGTGATAGAAGGGGAGAATACGACACAACAAATTCCTCTAATGAACTTGATATGTAAGATAATATTTTGGAGGCTCATAATAATAGTTCATCTGCAGAGTTAGAAAACGAGGGTCGACATGTTGATGTGAAATGGGATATTAATATACCCCAATATGCTATCTAAACCAATATACATGAGGGACACTTATTTTGACTTACATGTTCCATTGATGATTGGAGTTGTAGAAATAATGAATGGAATGGAACATGTGATGTGATTCTTGCTAGTTTATTGACTTAATTGTTCCTCTATTTTTGGAGTACATTGGAAAAAGGTAATTCTTTATGGGAGCAAGATTACCATCTGTAAATTTGAGATTGCATTTAAGGTAAAAATAGGTTCTATAGTTTGTATTAAATAGTGTAACATTGAAGCTACATTTATTTGATCCAAGCTATTTTAAGTTTGATGGTTTGGTAGTTAACTAAGACATCCTCTTTTTCCTATCTGTGACATGAAATGAAGCTGACATTTGATGAAGTTGAGACCTATCTCTTCACATAGATAGTGTCCTAGTATTAAAGGATAAATAACTAATTAACAAGACTTTCGCTAAGCAAGAATGATATCATTCAAGACTCAAGTGCATGAAACTTCTTGGATTTGTAACTTTGATATATTGGAAAATTTTAATGGTTTGTTTGTTGTTTGCATTTGGACCATTTCTTCAACTTTGGAAGTTTGGTTTTATTTTGATTAAAGATTGTGTTAGTCCCTTGAATGCTTCTAGTTCTCATTTGATTCTTGATTGAAGCTTGAGCCCTTTGTAGTAGCTTGATTGGTTTATTTAGAATATATTATGTTTATTTATATTTTCTTTGAGAAGACATGTTGGTATTCATAAAAGGAATGAGCCATGAGTTGCTAAGCAAAGAGAAAAATGGTATATGTATTGTCCTACTAGATTCCTACGCAGTCATCGTAGGACATCTATTTCCAATAAGACCAACATTCCTCTAATGCATTTATAATTTTAATGTCATGAATAAAAAATCTTTACATGTAGCCTCTCAATGAAATTTTTATGAAATGATTTGTAATCTAGTTTGGTTATTTCAAAGGAAATCAAGCACAGTCTATGCATAAACATTGAGTCTTTTGATACTAATTCATATGCTGAGACTATTATAAATTACCTTCTGACACTAATTCATATGCTGACCCAAGCTAGTCAATACCTACTCAAACTCTGATCATTGCTAAGACTATTATAGATTTCCTTCTCATTGAACAACTCTAAATATAACTATTGAATTAATCCTTCACCACTAAACCACTCCTTGCATAAAATAAACCACTCAGATGAAATGAATTAAAATATCTATATTACTTTTGCAAGAAGTTAAACCCTCTCAAAAGATCTACTCTATGATTGCATGAATAAAATTCGCACTTCAAAGAAATTGTAACTTCATTAAATCATAAATCCACAATCATACCTCCATCTAGATCTGGCTCAACAATAAACAATAGAGAACTTAATATATGATATCATTCAGTGAGATGGTTGAGATGTAACAACAATACTAATCACCAAGTGACAAGTACTAACTGAACCATTCAGGAAATATTACACTTTCAAGATAACAAACTGTTACAACAGCAATTGCAATCTATTCAACAACATCAGTCCAAAAATAATTACTGCTTCAGCAACATTAATCATATAGACTGCAGACAAAGGTTAAGTTGTTGATTTATCATGGGACATGCACAGGAAGAGAAAACTAACAATCGATTGAGGTGAGCTCTATGTGGAGGTGGCCCCTTGCCTCCAAACAAAGATGCCTGTAAAAAAACTAAAAAGAATTAATCACTAACAAAAATTCAGTTGAACATTGCCACTTCTTATTAAGAGATTAAATTGTTGGATACAATGTTAATTCTCCAGTGCTCAATGGAAAAACAAGGAATAGTTCCCTATAGTAAACACTCTATACATATTTTAAACCATGCTCTGTTCTCAGAATAGAATGAAACTACTAGTAGTTCGAACAGTCTTGAGAATATTTCGATTCTCAAGATGTTCATAACTTCTTAAAAAAGAGACTGTTAAGATTACAATAACAAAAATTATAAACTTAGAAATCGACGCTCCAATTATTATCCAATGATGTGGCAAGTTGAACGATTCCTTATATAAGTTGTGATAATTCTAGTCTCCAGAAGATCACCCTCTGCCAGCTGGATATATTATATCCATGAGGAGAGTCAATCGGTGGTGCCATAGTCTTCTTCGTGTGTGTTTCAACACCAACTGGAAACATATCTTCATTCATTCTTATTAATTCATCAGTAATTACTCTAATTAGGAAACATCATCCTAGTTTACAAGTACTCTATGAATTAACATAACACAATCATCAATTAATAATGAATTATGAATTGTACCTGCTCTAGGGACCAGGATTGGTGTTCTCATAGGAAATGTAAACAATAGGGTCCAGGGATGAATTAATACAAGAGAATGAGAAATTATAAGGAAAAAGGGGAAATTTTATCACTCAACATCTCCCCCCAACTGTACCATTGCATGTCCCCATGCAAATTCACTCACTCAGAATTAGAGTCTGAGTCGGGGCATGAACTTTTCCAATGCAAATTAGAAATATTGTAGGATGATGCAACATTATCTTCTAAATTCTTGTATCCCCTAGAATAAATCACTTCTGCCCAACATTCCATTTCAGTCTTCTTATTCAATATGTACTTATGATGATACTTCTTTGTCGGAAACCAAATAAGAGGGACATGAAATTTAATCCCCAACCAATGTGGACCACAAGTCCGAATGCACTCAATATAGCTAGGAACTCGAGACAGAGCATAGGTAAAATTATCATGACTGTAGGGATCCTTGCTCCTCAAGACCAGAGAGAATGCTTCCCATCTAAATATGCTACCTTCCAGTGCAAATAGTTTTTGATGATTAATTGTTTTAACACAAGAATCTATTACAAACCTTTGAAGGTCTGTCACTTTTCTAGTCCTATAATATGAAGAGAGTAGATGCCAATGTATATTAAAAACAATAACATGAGTATGTGGTTCACCCCTAAACCATAATGTTACTTATCCTTCATTCTTCTAGATTGTGTGGAAGGCATTCCACCATTTTTCCCGATTGTTCACAAAAGAAGTTAAGGCTCTCAACTTCACATCTCCTACATAGGGAACATGATTAAATTTTATATCCAACAGGTAGGCCTATTCATGCAAATAAAGCTCACACAAGAAATGTTGATCTGAGAAATCACTCTGGGAGAAAGTTTCTAAAAACTCAAAGGCACTAATCATTTTATAAGGCCTTCCTTCCTTAATAGCTTTAAGCTTAAAAAAGAGTTAATTGTTCATGAAGGAATACCAGGTATGAGGGAGAAGGGATTCTATAGCTCAACGACTCTTGTGCTAACAAATACATTTGATTTTTATCCTATTGCAAAATATGACACTTAGCTTGCAACTTCTTCAACTCTCCCAATTCCTTCTTCATTTCTTCCCATTTAAATTTATGATACATAAAAAATTCAAGGTATTTCTCCCTGAGGTCTTGTATTTCCTTTCTATGGGCTGGCACAAGAATCATTCCTTCTCCAAACATGGTAACTTGTTGATTCCATTTATCAATCTCTTCCAGCAAAAATATAGTATTATCTTTTGTGTCATGATGGTCAACTTCTTGTTCATCCTCATCAGTGATTTCCAGAGGAATTTGAGCTTTTGTCACTGGTTCTTGTGTAACATTGATATTATCTAGCTGTGGTAATTCCTCTTCCTCAACCACTGGTTCTTGTGTGACAATTTCTTCTTCCATGGCCTCATCATATTGTTGATTTAAATTATGTACCACTGGTTCTTGTGTAGCAGTGGTACTCTCAGGCTGGGATGGTTTAGCAGTCTTAGCCATCATTGGTTCTTGTGTTACAGTAGCAACTTCTTGTATATCCTTATTACACTATGTATTTAAATCAGGTACCACTAGTTCTTGTGTTATAGTGGAATTCTTAGGTGTTTCAGCAATCATTTTTTCTTCTTCCTTAGCCACTGGTTCTTGTGTGGAAATGGATTTCTTTCTTTGTGTTGCCTCAACCAACTCTTCCTGTCCTCTGATTAGTCCCAAAGCTAAGGGCTCAATAAGGGTCACCTCATACCTAGCCAATATATAAATTTCCCCACACTCAGGACACAAATATTCCTTAAGTGTTTCATGTGTTTCAACCTTCTCTGATGGCACAATTTGTCCTCCTAAAAGATGGGTTACTTGCACTAATAAATCCAAATCATGAGGCAGAGGCCTTTGGGATCCCTTTTATACTTTTAGCATTTCCAATTCCCCCGTAAGGCTCTGAACTTCTCTTTTCAATTGATCATTCTCAAATAATAGGGCATGAATATGACTTTTACCTCTTTCAATAGCAGGTTCTTGTGTTTCAAAAGCTCTTTGATTTAGGCTCAGGTTGCCAATTGGTTCTTGTGTTACAACGACAACTTCATGTTGTTGTTCATCACCCAGTGATTCTTGTGTAACATTTGGTGAAAGAGGATGCAACGCAATAATCTCAATTTCTGCCATTTTTAGTTTATCTGCTTCTGTTGCGACAAGAACCTTGGTTCTTCTCCTTGTACCTGGGAAAGTTGATGGAAATGCTAGCAATGGCCTCTTCCTCCTTTATATATTTGGAAATATTTGGTGAGGTTTCTCTGAGTCAATTTCAACTTCATAATCAGGGGCAACATGGGAAGATTCATCATGCAAAGTAGATTATTCTTCCCGCAACTCAATTACATTCTCTCTTGGAGTCATTGTTTCAACCTCCCGAATTTGTTCTAGTGGAGTTTATGCCATTTCAGGTGACGATGACCTCTCCACACTTAATTCCTTCACTACATCTCCAGAAGGCATCTCTGTATATGATCCTTCCCTCATTTGTGCCATGGGTTCTTCCACACTCAGTTCTTTTTCTGTATCCCCTCCTTCATGTTGTGTTGGTTGATTCTCCTCTATCAACTGCTTATTTTCCTATGCTATAATGGTAGGTGATTTTTTAGGGTTTTGGTGCAGAGATTCCTCCATATACACTCCAATATATTCCATATGTACATATTTTGCAATCACAACTCCTGGTCTATCCCTCATTTCTACATCACCACTACCCTATCCTAGTTCTCCAACAACATTATAACGTCCCAACTCTTCATTAATTCCTTCTCTTTCCTCTCTTTCCTTGTCTGAAATACTCCTATCACTACTTTCTACCTCCTCTTCTGATTCATTTCCATCATTTTCATCAACTTCTATTGCTCCCCTGGCGATAAATTGAGCCCATGTCTGGTTTTGTAGTTCCAAGGCTCTCAACACTATTAATTTTATCAGACAGTGGTGTGTGATAGAACCTTGGGGAAAATGGGATTGTCTTACATAATGTGCCATATTATGCAAAGAT
Source organism: Picea mariana (assembly GCA_032191745.1). Lineage (NCBI taxonomy): Eukaryota > Viridiplantae > Streptophyta > Pinopsida > Pinales > Pinaceae > Picea > Picea mariana. Next base: position 11,867 of record JASDQU011100513.1, on the reverse strand, counting down.
TCTAACAAATAATAAGGCATATTTATCAATGAGCCATGAGGAAGGTGTGACAACAGAACAAAATCATATGTGTAAACAATATTGTACCTACCTTCACATGTAATATATTTCTTCAAGAAAACAACAACCTGGTCCCACGGTTTAGGTAAAGACTCTATTGTTGTTCCACGTCCTCTAGGTTGCACTTGCTCTCCTTCCTCCAAGAATTTTTTCCTCTATCAACTGCTTATTTTCCTATGCTATAATGGTAGGTGATTTTTTAGGGTTTTGGTGCAGAGATTCCTCCATATACACTCCAATATATTCCATATGTACATATTTTGCAATCACAACTCCTGGTCTATCCCTCATTTCTACATCACCACTACCCTATCCTAGTTCTCCAACAACATTATAACGTCCCAACTCTTCATTAATTCCTTCTCTTTCCTCTCTTTCCTTGTCTGAAATACTCCTATCACTACTTTCTACCTCCTCTTCTGATTCATTTCCATCATTTTCATCAACTTCTATTGCTCCCCTGGCGATAAATTGAGCCCATGTCTGGTTTTGTAGTTCCAAGGCTCTCAACACTATTAATTTTATCAGACAGTGGTGTGTGATAGAACCTTGGGGAAAATGGGATTGTCTTACATAATGTGCCATATTATGCAAAGATTCTAACAAATAATAAGGCATATTTATCAATGAGCCATGAGGAAGGTGTGACAACAGAACAAAATCATATGTGTAAACAATATTGTACCTACCTTCACATGTAATATATTTCTTCAAGAAAACAACAACCTGGTCCCACGGTTTAGGTAAAGACTCTATTGTTGTTCCACGTCCTCTAGGTTGCACTTGCTCTCCTTCCTCCAAGAATTTTTTCCTTGCATTAGGAATGGTTGTCCTTCGTCCAAACCATTTTCTACCAATGCTGGGAAGCCCTGTAACAGAGGATATAACCACCTGTTTTACACTAATCTCCAAACCTATAACATGCGAATGGGTTCCTGTTAAATTCCAAGCGAATTCTAGGGAAATGTCACTATCAAACTTGTCCAACTGCTTGAAATATTCTACCCACCTTGCATCTTCAAATATTTTGTAGACTTCTGGGCACCGACACAAGGCGTCGAGGGTTATTGGTTCATGACAAACTGAAAATCCTCCCATGTTGAGTGTTCTTCTTTGTAATTATTTGTTACATTATTGAAAAGGAGTTTCAGGTTCAAAATTCCCAACACAGATCCAGGAGATTCAACATGCATGAGCGTGCAGGAAGAATGGAAGGATATTTGTTGGTATTTTTGGAAAGGTGGAGGTGATTTGAATTTTGTGGGAAAAATCAACCTGACAACCATGTTGATTGAACGTTTATGGTGGTGGTTGGTTAATTTATTCAGGGATTATGGGATATCCCCCAACTTGAACTAATGGTATTGGCCATATGTTGATGATGTGGAAGGCGTGGAACAATCGTTATTTCATAGTATCATGTCAAACACATGTCACAGTGACCAGTCAAACCTGTAGGTTGTAAACCATGAACACATACATGTGGGCATTGACCGACAACAAGAAAAATATGAGGTGGTGATCAAGTTCAACTGTCTAATCAGTGTTATAAACTTATAAGTACCTTCCATTAATAGATACTTATTACTAACGACCACAGATGAAAATAGTGGAGAAACTCTGCCAATTGGATGTTGGTTGTTTATTTCCTCTAACTACCATTCTTGGGCTCACCCAGGTTCAGGTCTACTATGGTTTCCAACAAAACCCCTTAAAACTATCGGCCCTCTTGGTAAACCAGAAGGAAACACAACGCACAGAATGCACTGTGCAGTCTCACCTAAGATAGTTCTTATGGGTGGCTGCAACGCTCAGGTGCTTGCAGCCTAGGAATGAGTGGGGATCTGGTATTACACTCTGTGATCTTCATTTGTTTACTCTAACATTCCTCTTATATTGAATATTCTGTCATTCTTATTCATGCATGTAAAATAGCAGATCTAACTAAGCAATTCATGCATTTTTCTAACATCTAATCATTGACAGTAAATGAATACACAATATTAAATCACATAACACATGATCTACCGTGGTTCACCCCCTCCTGGGCTACGTCCACAAAGATTTGGCTTCTCTGCTCTTTTATTATGGTGTTTCCAAAACTACAACGTCGTGCACATTACAACTCTCCATCAAATGGGTTGAGATCCACAATGAGGTAGACTAGATCACACTAGGCCACTCAGCCTATGATCTAACTCTCAATATCTACCTTATTTCCTCTCCTCAGCTCAACAACTTACAATATGAGATCGGATTTTATAGACATTCTGAACCACAACCAAAAATCTGAACCAAGACCAATAATAGTCTTCGAACAACTCTAACAAAAACAACAACAACCCCAACCTAGACCTCCTAGGTACCTATTTATACATGTTTTTGTCTTACCAAACATTACATCCTCTTACCAAAAATCTAACCCTAGCATGGTTAGGTCTTCTTGCATGTGCGCCTCGCATGCTTTCCTCCTCTGCATGTGTGCCTCACATGCATGCTTGATTTCCACATGCTACTTTTCCTGCCAGCTGTATTTCTACCACGTCATGATTTTCTCCAAAATGGGCCTATGCTCAACATGCCCCCAACACTGACATCGTGACTTGTCCTGAGTCACTTCCTAACTCCAACATCTGTCACTTCTTGTGCCAGGACATCATACATTTCAATTATTCTATGGCACTACACCTGATCCTGACTACTCCTTTCGGCCATATCTTCCACGAGCTACACGGTGACTAGTTTTTGTAGAATCTCTCCTCCTTCCATGCCTTTGCGCTCTACATTCAGTTTTGTTGCGTTTATCTCGACGACCAACTGCTCTGACTTTTCTTGCAGGGGCTCCAACTGAGCCTGTCGTGCCATCTTCTACACTTGTACTACCTTTTCCTATGCCTGTAAAGTCTTCATCTCCGCGACAGTCTTGATATTTTCTGGCAGTGACATCGTTCTCTATCACTGTTTGATGTCTACAATGGCTGCATGTAGTTTGTCCTCCTTCCCCTGCACCTCTTGTAATCTCCCATCCTCTAGAAGTTGTGTCCATAACTGGGTGCTCTTCTCCAACAGTTCTGTCATCTTGTGTATGTTTTGCGCGATATTTTCTATAGAAGCTGTCACATCCTGCTCTCCTTGCACTGTGATTTTTGGAGGAGTTATGGGAACTGCGTGCTCCTCCAATTCTTTGATCTGGTCCTTGTATTGTTGCAACATCTGCACAATCTTCTATATTTTCTCTTTCGTTGACACTCCCTGTACTCCTTCACTATCCGAGATGGCTTGGAATACTACATGGATATGGTTTTCCATTTCATCCACCTTCTATTGTGCCATATTTTTCTCCTTCCCTTCCTCGCTAAGTGCCTCCTTCAATGAGGTGTTGTATTCTTGTGCCAATTGTAAGTTTGTTGCGTCAGACCTTGCTCTGGACTGAATCTCCTATGCGACGCTCACTTGTAATTTGTACAATGCTAAATTGGTTGGAATTTTGGGCAACGCCAAGTCGAACATATCAATTTCCTTTAGGGGCCTTTGCATTGCCTCCTCATCTATAAAAAACATTTCGGGAGTAATCCAGAAGTTTACGCTGCCCTACACCATGATCTGCACTGTCTCTCCCACTAGTGCCCCTTCTTTAGATGGTGTTGTTGTATTCTGTTGTTGTTTCTTTGTCTTGACCTTCAACTGCTCCAACGCAATTTTCACCTCTTGTATTTGCTCCAAAATTAAAGCTATGTGACTTTTGTCATTTTTCCACACCTCTGACAGTCGATCTTCCACTGTCGTGGCTATCAAATCCATGTCTTCTGCCATCAATGATGTATCCATGGGTTTCTTGTGGGCCTTGAACTTCTTTTTGGAGCTCCTTGCTTGCTCCCCTGTTCTCTTCCTTTGGGCCTCTGATGGTTCAGATGCTTCTGGCATCTATATATCCATGCCTGTGTCCCGCCCTTCTCCTTCTTCCATCAATATTTATTGTGTCTCTGTTTGCACTTGTTTTGTTGTTCCTCTTGTTGTCGACTCTGTGTGTGGTGTTCCCTGTGTAGAACCACGTTGGGATTTCTTATTCGTTCTGGTTTTCTTCTGCATGGGACTGTTGCCCCCTTCTTAGCCTTGTGTCGTATGTTTCTTTTTTCTTGCGTCGTTTGTGCTTGTCTGCGGCATAGGGACTATTCTGTCCTACGTTCTTGTTTGTTCTCTTGGAACCATCCTTGGGATTGTTGGCATTCTCCACTCCTTGGGCCATTCCTGGACCTCTATCTGGATGTCCTACATTGTTACACAATACTTCAGCTGCAGCCACTCCTTGGCTGGATCCCTCTTTGCTTGTAGCCACATACTGTGGCACGATTCCTGGAAGTTCTCTATCTGCCCAAACTCCTGGACAATTTCTATGGGAATCCTCCATGTGTCTGCGACTCTATTTTGGATCTCTATCAGGTATATCACAAATAGGTCATTGTTAAGTTTTTTCTTCTTGGGATCAATTGTACTGTGAAGGGATGTGAAGCGTGTTGCACCACATTTTCTTGTCCTTGGAAAGAACAGACTGTATGTAGGTTCCTTCCATCCCATAAGTGCAATGAGGATGAGTAACCATGAATAGTGGAACTCAAAGCCCCAGTCTTATGCGTCCTTGCAATCTTCAAGTAATGATTTTAGTAGGTAAGGGGATCATCTCATCGAGCTCCCCTTTGTGCATTGCACTGCAACTGCTACTACCCCTGCGGGTACTTCTTCCTTTTTGCACTTGCACATTAATTTTCAACCCAACAGTCGTGTTACAAATCATGTTGCAAGATCATTGATGTCATTGATCCTGATACCCCTATTACCCTTCTCTATGCCATACTTTGCTCTGATCTCATCTGAGATGGCTTTCACCTTAGTTTTGTCTTCTAGGTACTATTCTGGCTTCTCCCCATCTGTGGGTAGCCCTGTAATGGCTGCGATGATATTGACATTGATAGGCACTGGCCTATCCATCCATAAGATGCCTCTGTGCACCCTCGCTAACAACTTCTTTACACATCCATTTATGTGTTTACCGCGCCCAAAGTGTGGTATGTCTAGTAGGCTCATTATGTCGATGTTGTATAGTGTCAGGATCCACTACGCATGCTCCAACAGTGGTGCACCTGATGGGCCTTCTCCTCTTCTCTCTAGATAGCTTTGTGCTGCCAAATCTAGGAACTTTATGGCGTCAGAGACATCATGTTTGAAGTATTTGAGGCCATTGACCCATTCTACCATCTCGTCGTCCATTATTACACCTTTGGGGATCTTTTACATTACCACGGCTAGTTCTTCCTATGTGCGTTATACACCCTATGCATTGCTTTATGCTTGCAACTTCTTTGTCTCTTGTGGGGATGATACCCCGACTGCTGGAGTGTCCTAGTGCCTTGTTCTCTATTGCTCTTCAGGTTCTAGGCCCTGCTGCATCGAAAATGTGGCATGTTCTTCTTGATGCGTCCCTTTCCCCCTAGACACGTCAGATTCTGCCCGTTCGACATCCTCTTCCAACTAATCGGGCTTCTGTGTGGGTTCTTTCTCCTCCTCCACATGCATTGTGGTTTGCTCGTACTCTGGTGTGTGGATTTCATCCACATCCACCACTGTGGGAATCTCGTTTGTTTCGGTTTATGGCACCCGAGTGCTACTCCGTGTGTTTCATATGGTTCTTCTCGGTGCTCCAACTCTTGGTGGTGACATGGTGAGGAAATCCAGACTGCAGGCTTCCAAATCAACAGAGACTAGCTCAAATTTGCACTCTATCACTCTTCCACTCGGCTATGCGTTCTTCTCCTTAGAAAATAACACAATGGGTTGCTTTTCCCCCTTTTTTTGACTTTATAGCAGGACAAAGAAGTGACAGCTTTGTCGCACTGAAAATTGTCACGTTTTCACTTTTTTCTGTGTTTCCTGCGCATTGTGCCTTTCTACCTGTTAACTACTCTTCTGCATGCAGTGTTTTCCATCCTTGATTTTCTTGCAGCGCACTGTTCTATTCTATGAAAACCTTCCATGCACGCCAAACTATTTTTATTTTATGGTTTTTCTTCTTTTTATTTATTTTTCTCATTTTGTCTCTCTTAACTTCTACTATAATACACTATGTGCATATCTTCTTACTGCATTGTAGTTTTCTAAGCACTAGGAGGTTGAATGTCCCTATACAGTTTCAGTCGACTCCCATTGATCATTCCTCTCATTTTTGTGCCTCCCAAATCTTTCAACTGTATAGATCCCCCATCTGTGACAGTATTCACTTCATATGGTCCCAACCAATGCATTCTGAATTTCCCTAGATGCTGAAGAAATTTACTGTCGTACACCAATACTAGGTCTCCCTCCTTGAAACTCTTTCTCTTGATATGTTTGTCATGCCAAGATTTATATCTTGCAATCTATACTTCTTGGTGGGATCTTATTAGGATCCTTTATTCTTCCATCTCCATCAGTTGACTTAGCCTTTCTTTTATTGTGCCTCGTTATGTCATGTTGGTGATTGTTGCGACACACAGGATAGGTACCAAGAATTCTAATGGCACCACTACTTCTTGTCCATACACCAACATGAATGGTGTCTATCCTGTCAACTTTTTGCATGTAGTCATGTATGCCCATAATACTACTGGTATCTTCAAATCCCAATCATCCCTATTGACATTGCAGATCTTTTTCAAAGCATTCTCTAGGATCTTATTAAAGGCTTCCACTGTTCCATTTGCTTGAGGGTGGTATGGCGTACTCTTTTGATGATAGACTTCAAACTCCTCAGTTATAGACTTGATAGTGCTATTGATGAAGTGAGTGCCTTGGTCACTCATCAAAATCCTTGGGCATCCAAATCTAGTGATCACTTGCTCAAACAAAAAGTGTGGTGTTGTCTCTGCACTACAATATTTTATTGGTGTCACTTCTGCCCATCTCATTAAGTACTTTGTCGCAATAATGATATACCTTGCTCCTGACCTTTTTGTTGGTGGATTAATTGGTCCCACAAAGTCTATTTCCCATTTGTCGAATAATTTCAAGGTTACTTGTCGTCTTAGGGGCATCTCATCCCATCTATTAGGTTTTCCAACCCTCTAACATACATCACATCTTTGGCAGTAGTCCTTTGTATCTCTTTGAATGGTCGACCACCATAGTCCTGCACGCAATACCTTCTATGCAGTATCTTTTCCTGCATAATTTCCTCCAGCTATTCCCTCATGATCCTCTGTTAAAATCCTAGGCCTCTCATGTTCTAGGACACATCTTCTCAGAATGTTGTTTTCCCATGTTGCATACATGTCTTGCAATCAATTGATAGTCTGCAGCTCTGACTACCAAATTTTTCTTCTGTGTAGTGTTGAATTCTTGTGGTGCGGTCCCTATACTCAAGTATTCAATGATGTCAGCAAAATATTCATCAACTACTTGGACTGAAAATAACTGCACATCAGGGAAGTTGTCCTCTAAATTTGTAGGTTCCTCTCCATTGGTAATCCTCAACAGGTGATTAGGTTCTGCATTCAACTTCCATGGTTTGACTATCACTTCAAAGAGAAATTATTGAAACAATAGTAACCATCTACAGATTCTGCCCCCCAACACTGGCTTGTTGACTAGGTATTTGAGGTCAGACTGATCTGTGAACATTTTAAAGAGTTTCCCAAGTATATAGTGTCTGAACTTCTGCAGTGCATATACCATTGCTAGGCCTTCTCTTTCTATAGTTTTGTAGTTCTACTCTGACTCTAACAGTTTTTTGCTTGCAAATGCTATAGGATGGTCTAACTCTCTTGCTCCTAGCTATGCCAGAATATATCTGAGTGTTATGGTTGATGCATCTACATGCACATGAACTGTCTTTTCCCAATATGGAAATACTAGAATAGGTGTTGTTACCATCTTCTCTTTCAAGGTGTCCAATCCTTGTTGACAATCCTCATTCCAATGGAATTTATTATCTTTCTTCAATAGTTTCTCCATCGACACACTGATCTGTGAATATCATTTTATGAATTTCATGTAGTAGCATGTGTGGCCCAATGTTTCTCTCAATTGGCGTACTGATTTTGGTGGTGGTAAATTAACAATCACTGCAATCTTGGCGGGATCTACTAACAAGCCTTGTTTTCAAACTATGTATCCCAATAGTATTCTTAAGGGTGTCCCAAAGATGCACTTCTTGATATTTAAGATATATGATACTCTCTGCATCTTTCCAACATTATCCTTAACACCTCTACATGGTCCTTCAACAGACTGTATATTGTCCAATCATCCAGGTATACTTCTAAAACCTGATGGATGAATTCTTTGAAAGAAACTATGACTACCCTTGAGAATATAGCTGGTGCATTCTTCAGCCCAAAAGGCATGACTATGTACTGGTAGGATCCCCATTCCATGGAAAAAGTGGTCTTGTACTCGTCTTCAAGAGCTATCTTGATCTGATGGTAACCTAAGAATCCATCTGTGAATGAGTATGTTTCCTAGCTTCCCACATTCTCTAATACCGCATCTGTGAAAGGGGTGGGAAAAGGGTCATGTAGGAAAGCATCATTCAATTTCCTGAGATCTACATAGATCCTTATCCCTCATTTCTTTTCCTGGACTACCATAGGGCTTATCCATTCGGACTCCTCCACTGGTTCTATGATACCAACTTCTAACATTCTGTCAATTTCTTCTTTGACCTTATGTTTATAAATTGGATTTAGTTTATACGGTCTCTGTCTGATATATATAGACTTAGTTTTGAGAGGTATATTCATCTCTCCTAGCTCTCCTGCTATGCCTTTCATCTATGTAAAGGTTATTGGGAACATGTCACTGTATTTGCACTGTAAATTTGTTATTCTTTCTACTATTTTTTCATCCCAGTAGTCTCCAATACTGGAAATTTTGGGATTATCATTTGTCCCAATATTTAATTTCTTCACCTTGATTGGCACAACAAATACTTCTTATTCCAAATATGGGCCTTCCACCTCTCTTTCTCCTTCAATTTATGTAATTTGGATATTGCGCGGGTCATCTTCATCTGGTGCTTCTTCCTGCACATGATAGCATGACAGTAATTATTTCACTGTTTTTCTATTTTGTTGTTGGTATTTTGTTATGAGTTCCACCTCTGGTTCCTGGATGAATATTACCCGTCTTATCTTCTTGCGCATTAAATCCATGTTGGATTTCTCATATTCAAATGAGAAAGTTACCACAAAATTCTTCTACAATGGTGTCCATTCTGTAGTGCCTCTGCGCAGTTCCTGGTCTACATATCATTTTTCTGGAATTCCTTCTCGTGTATGAATAAAGTGATGAGGCCATTCTTCTGGTGGTGTCATCGTCCATAATGTTATGCGATTCTCCAAATTTTCTACTCGTGACCCCTGTCCATCATATATATGCATGACTCTTCTCTTCTTCTCTACGTCGAATCTAATGCACAGTAATCGTTTTCATTGATAACAGTCCTTAACTTTTTCTTTATGTGCACACCACCATCTTGCAGTTGTTTCCTTGAGTTCTATGTCCAGGTATAATAGCCTCTAATTTTCCAACACCTCATCTTTGTATCTTGTTCGGAATTCTTCTAAATCATTAATGCCATAAAAACTGGGAGGTTCTTTGATTTCTGTACCCACCCATATTATTGCATGGTCTATTCTTACGCACCTTCTTATGGATGCTTCATGTAATCTCTGCTGCCAATTCTCCAACCCTGTATCTGAGTCTGAAGCACATGATGTGATACTTCTCCAAATGAGTACCCCATTTGCAGTTGGATTCACATAATCTTCTTCGCGCGTGGTGGTTATATATAACTAGTTGATTTTCTCCAGGTCTAAGCAAGTGGGTTCTACAAACCTTTCTCCTTCTGATGGGTCTAGTGGCACAATGACTCTATATTCTCGTGACTCAAATGTCATCTTCCTTGTCTTCAAATTGATTATGGCCTGGTTGTAAAACATCCAATCCAAGCCAAGCAATGTTGGATAAGGTGTTGTGCCATCCACTATTTCTATCACTTCAAAATTGGCTTTAGTGGACACTCCATCCAGATCTATTGTCGCACCCTTTAGCCTTTCAATTGGTAGAACTCTGTGTTGATTTGCTAGTTTCAACTAGACAGGTGAGTAGACTAGTTTGGGCTCCCCCATACATTTCCATGTCTTCTTGGGTAATACATTTACTTTGGAGCCTAAGTCCAGTATAATATCCACCATGTTGAAATCTCCAATGTTGGCATTCAGTCTGAATTCTCTGCTTATCCTTCTCCTTGTATGCAAGTGATTAACTGTTTTTTGCTCTAGCTTTCCCTCTACGTCTGTGTTACATCTTTATAAAAAAATTTGTAACACTTTAATAGATGATGGATCATTTAGTAGTTTAACACATGATTTCACAAAAGCATTAATAGTACTTACTTGTCCTAGAGACTGTTCTTCATTAGTGTGATCTAGCGATGAAGGAATCTATACATTGGTACGTCCTGAGTATGTTGTGTAGTTGATGTAGATGCAATATATGGCTTCAATAATTCTTGTATGGCTTG
>JASDQU011100511.1:21471-45534 GCA_032191745.1 Picea mariana | reverse complement strand
TTTTGAAACATAAATTGAAGAAAGAAGACGTCCTAGGCCTAATTGACTTTACACCTAGGGTTTGACTCTTAGGGTTTGAAAAGCCTTGGTTCTACAACACTTTTCAGCCCTAGATTTATGTTTTAAAGCTAGTCGTTTTGCCAAAGAGTTTTAAGGAAAGAGGGAGGAGCATGAGGCCTAGCTTAAGCTACACCGGAATGAGCCTCCTCCCCTTAGGGTTTTGACTTTGTGGCCCTTCCATTGCAGCACTAGAAAGCCTAACCTTCTAGTCCTTAAATTTAAATCCCTCCAAGCCTTTAGCCTTACTCCTTGACTCCATTTACCCTAAGGCACTAGTCTAAAACTTAAATGTTGAGATCTTTGTGTCAAAGAACAACCTTTTAAACTTTCTTATATTGAAACCCTAACTAACCCTAGCGTCATAGTAACCCTAACTAGCTAGATGATGTCATGCCTATTTTGATCTCTTGTTTGGTATACAACGTTGTGGCTTTGTCATCTAGCAATTGGCATTGATGTGTAGATTATTTTCATAGGCTTAATTTGCAAAACGTCCACTTCATTGCCTACCAAAACTAACCTAGATTAGGGCTGACGTCACCCTTAGCAGGTTTGATGCAACAACAATATATGTGAGCATTATTAATGATAGTTAATGTGTTGTGCTAGTTTCAAGGATTGATTTTACACATTGAATGCTATTATCATTTGGTATTTATTGAAGGAGTAATATTAAGCCATAGCTTTGATTGCAATCATTGACTTCGTCAATAATTACATTTATTTACGCTCATATATATTAAAGATAGTCATTATATTGAGAAGTACTAACCACTACTTGCATATTTTAGTTTATTTTCCTTGTCTCGCAAACAGGTGCCCTTTCAGTGGAATACCTTCTCTTTGACTATCTTCTTGGCAGTAATCTATGAAGGGAAATTTTATTTTAAACTTTGAGCCTTGAACCCGTGATCCTTTTCCTTCAAAACCCCAGATTACTAGGGATGTCTCCCTTGGGATTAGCCACCCTGAATAGAAAGAGCTCCCCATTGAGGTGACAGTGGGTGGGGAAGCTCCTGTTACTCCAGTTTGACTCTTGCCTTCAAGCTACTAAACCTATCCTACAAACTGAGCGATAACAGGACTCAACACAGTTGGCACTGCGCATGGACTCAAGCTCTCCCTAACCAACCCTTTGTTTAAAAATTCCTGAAATTGGTTCTTTACCTCCTAATTTTCTCGAGGTGTCAGCCTGTACACTGATTTATTTGGCATACTTGCTTCTGGTATCAGATCAATATGATGGATGATACTTCTAACGAGTGGCAATGATTTAGGCAGTTCATCCACCACTATGTCAACAAAATTATCCAACAATTCCCGAATTTCTCCAAGCAAATCATCCATTGAAGTAATTGTAAGGACAACTCTAGGTTTCCTCACCACAACAAACTGCATCTCTTGTCCTTTCTTGACTTCTTTCAAGAGTTCCTTCCCACTCATGAGAAGTATGCTTGTGCTGGCTTCCTCTTTCACTTTCTTCTCCTCTATTGGAAATATGTGTGTCCTACCATTCTTCTCCAAGGTGTATGTATTATTCCTCCCATCATGAATGGCATTCATGTCAAACTACCATGGTCTTCTCAATATAATGTGACATACATCCATGGGAATTACATCACATAGGATTTCATCTCTATATCCTCCTATCTTAAATTTAACCAATAATTGTTCAGTAACCATTACCTAGTGTCCTTTCTCAACCATGAGACTTTGTATGGATTTAGGTGTGCAGTTTTCTCCATCTCCAATTTCTCCACCATCTCTATGGATACCAAGTTTTCAGTGCTCCCACTGTCAATTATCACTTTGCAGACTCTATCCTTAGTCTTGCAAGCTGTCCTGAAGAGATTGTTCCTCTGCATTGACTTCTCAACTTCTGCCTCTAGTTTTAAGAAAACTTTTCTCAACATTAGGGATGTTCCATCCTCTGCTCCTTCTGCTTCAAAATTCCTTCTCCGTGCTTCCGAAATGTGAGCTTCACCTTCTCCTTCTTTCTTTCTCTCTGGACATTCCCAAGACTTATGTCCCCCCTTTCCACAGGTGTAACATCTCACTTCTCCTCCTCTGCCTCTTCCTCTGGAAGAACTTCTTCCACCATCTTTTCTTCTTCAAGAACTTCCTCCTCTTTCCGAGTGACTATGTGGTTTCTCAATCTCATATTTAGATTTTTGTGCCTTGTCATGGGCAACTCCCTTGCCTTTGTTCAGAACTGGGCTTCTACTTCTGCATTGTTGGTTTTGTTTTCTGGACAACTTATCCTCCGCCTTCAGTGAAAACTAATAAGCATCCTCCACTGTCCTTATTGGCATCATGCTGATCTCATCCTGGATTTCATACCTCAAGCCATTTATATACTTGGCAACTTTTTCTTCATACTTCTCTCTTTGTCCAGTTCTAATGTTCAGCTTGCAGAAATCCTCTATGTATTCTTTAACTGTCATACCCTTCTATCTCAAGTTCTGCAGCTTACTGAATAGATTGATCTGATAATCTTTGGGCATGAATTTTGCCTTCAACTTGGCTACCATTCTGTCCCAATTCTTAATCTTCTGTTCTCCCTTGCTTCTCCTCTCAACCTGTAGTTCATCCCACCATAGTGTTGCATGTCCCTTGAGTCTGGTGAAAACATGTCTCACCCTCTTCTCCTCATCGATGTCTTCATAGTCGAAATATTTATCCATTTATCGTACCCAATCCAACAACTCTTCAACATCTAAATTTCCTTCATACATTAGGACCTCTACCTAGGCTCTAGCTCCCAATCTAACAACTTCTCTCAGCAAGCGTTCTTCAGCAAAATTTTCTCCTGCAACTTCTTCTACTTCTACTTCTTCACTCTATGCATCACTAATGTCTCCAACATCAGGTGCTCTTCTCTGCGCTGCCTCCATCACCTCTAATCTTGCACAAAGTTCTCACATCTCCCTTTATACAACCTGATTGGCTAAAGGTTGTTCCATTCGTCTCCTCAGTGGCATTGTGTTGACTGTCTCTCACACACAGAGTACAAATCGAGTTCTTTTGTATCCTATCCTTTTCCTGTTGTCTGCAAGTAAACATTTCGGCTTTGATACCACTTGATGCAGTGCCCCCACCTCAGCAGGGTCTACTGACCTCCCGGTCACTAGAGTTTCTCAATCTTTGAGCTGGAACAACTCTTTGATTCCTTGCTGGAATCCTCACGAAATATCCATGGGTCCTTTGTGAAACTCAACCTGCGTGAACAAGAATTAGGCATGGGTTTCCGTCACATGACCACGGGTTGTGACCATGAGCCTAACCCAAAAGGCGTTTCACGATTTTGCGTGTCATATCCTTGCATGTGAATCACCCCGATTCTCCCAACCTCGCAAACCCAGACAAGAGCCTAGTGTGTACTAGCTCCTCCCTTATCTTCCCTCAATGTGACCTCCGATCATGACCCGGGGCTTAACTCTCAAGCGCGTTGGTATTTCACGTATCGTGAACTCCCGATACGATTAGCTATACAATCCACGATCTTCCTTTGATCGACGACTGTGATCAAGTCACGATTTCATGTTGCGCGACATTGGAGGTTGGTTCACCTCTGTTCTCCCGATCCTCAATTTTGTGATGGCCTCGAATCGACGGTCTAAATATTTCCTTTGATCAACGGCTGTGACCAAGTTGGAATTTCACGTTTTGTGACTTTGGGAGTCTCCTTACCTTCGTTCTCCCGATATCCGAGGTTGTGATGGTGCTAGATCGATGGTCCAGATCTTTCTGGATCTAATGACTCAAATCAAGTCGGGATTTCACCTTTCTCTCCTTTGACTCTTATGGATCCCCTTATACACTTAGCTGAACTCTGGATCTTTGCACTCTTTACAGCAGATTCTTACGCAAGACTTGGTTCTTGCGGGTGATTGTGCACGCCTTGTAGCAGTCTCTTTGCAAAGGGAAAGTTTTGCGCTATCTCTTCTAAGCTTCAAAATCGAAACAAACTCCATCAACGTACTCCTTGCGTTCGATGTGCACACCTTGCACTCACTCAACATAAGAGAAACAATTGAAACTTACACTAACATTCATTGTTTCATCCATTCATAACGAAATTCATTCATTTATGAAAACTCAATAACAGAGAATTGAAAATAGTAACAATACTATGGATTTGAGTCAATTTTCCTCTGTCATATTCATTCAAAAGTAAATGGCTACAACTAATATCAAAACAATAACTTAAAACTCAGAAAATTCCTACTAACTCGTAGCAGCCTCATTTGGGCGTACAAAACCTCTATTTATCTCAGAGGGTCCTTAGGGTTCCCCCCTGACTACTCGTTTACTTGGAAAACAAAAAGAAACTCTAACTACTACCTAAGTTCAGTTACATTCAAGAATCGGAGTGAAACTCCCAGATCACTCATGATCATCCACTCCCAAGCATTTGATCTTCTATCGTTTTTCCAATCAACTCCAAAATATTCGTAGTAACTCCCAACATTTGAGATTTCGAAATGATTCCCAGGCACTAAGTTGTCCTACCACATGTGCTCACTGAAGATGCTCCTTGAACCTACCACCACCTTGCTTTATGATTGAACCTGGCCCTATTACCCTAGAAATCCATGCTTTTAAGCCTTAAACCTTGCAACAAGAATTTACAGGTAATGGTTGCTTATTTTAATGTATTTCCTAAATTCTTGATAGATTTTAATTAGTTTTTGAACTAATGTTTACCAATGAATAATTTCAGTTTAGTTCCTGTATCGCCTATGGAGTTTTGGTACTTGAGTTTGTAGGTTCATATATGTGCGCGTTTGTAGGTTCTGGTACTTGAGTAATCTAAGGAGAAACAACTTGTGATTTGTTGATTCACCATTCTAAAACTATGATGTATATGGATCTAATGCGTATGTTGTTACCTTGCTACTTTGTTCGTCAATAAATCTCAGTTCTACTTCATGGTATCCATTTGATCTTAATATTGTAACTTTCAAAGGCTTGTTATCGGTTGGCAAGGGCCCTCCAACTGAGGATGCAAATCTTGTCTTGCATTATTGCTAGAATGGTTTTCTTTTGCTACAACAATAGTTAATTCCATTATCAATTTCCTATGCTTATGTTCAATTTCTACATGCCCTCAATGATTTCATGATTACAATAATCCTTTAACTTGTAAATGATTTATGTAATTAACCATCCGCCTCTTTTTTGCAGTTTATGGTATTGGTGTAAATCCTAACCTAGTACAATATCTACTGCAAACAGATATTCAGTAAAGGAACATAAAAGATACAATGACAAATACAAACATTACATAGATATTTTTTCCCTGGAAACCCAAACCGAGAAAACCAACATATTCTATATTCATTCATTATGTTATAATGTTTACAATACAAAATACATATAGGAGTCGGCGACATCCAAAACCTAACCTAATGACCTAGATTAGTCCAAAACCCTAATTCCTTAACTGGAAATAGAAAACCGTTGACAGAGAAACCATGTGTCGAAAAACCACCTAAATACAATGTGGTCCCGAAAAATGTGGTCCTGATGCAAAAAAAAAAAATACTACTCGTGCAAAGAATATAACACATACCCAACATTCTCCCACTTTTTGTTTTCTTTGCATACGGGGGGTTACATGGTTACATAGTCAACAATCCAGGGCAACAATTCCCATGGATCCTCTACACCAAGAGAACTTCTCAGTGCTCACAGATTTTGTTAATGAGTCTGCAACATTCTTCAAAGTGTCCACCTTCATCAGTGATACTTTCTTTTCTTCAATCATGTCTCTCACAAAGTGATATTGAACATCAATGTGCTTTGTCTTTGAATGATAAGCAGGGTTCTTTGCCAGAAAAATTGCACTTTGACTGTCACACTCTATCCTTACAACTTGTTGTACTAACCCAATACCTGAACACAATCTTTGTAACCATACTTCTTCCTTACTTGCATGAGTGGCTGCCATGTATTCAATTTCTGTAGTTGAAAGTGCCACTACTACCTGTCTTTTGCTCATCTAACTTATTGCTCCTCCAAATAGGTTAAACACATACCCTCTTGTAGATATCCTACGATCCAAATCTCCAGCCCAATATGCATCCACAAAACCATGTATATCCACCACTCTGTCCAATCCAGGTCTTCCTTCATAGCACAATCCATAGCTAGCAGTGCCACACAAATACATGAAAACCCTTTTTTGTTGTCCAATGCTCCTTCCTTGGTTTTGACATATACCTTCTCAAAACTCCCACTGCATGTGCAATGTCCAGTCTAGTATAGACCATTGCATACATCAAACTGCCAACTGCACTTGCATATGGATCATGAGACATGTCCTCCTCTTCTTCATGTGTCTTGGGACACTGATCCACAGATAACTTTACACCAACAGGAATAGGAACCTTGTCTGGTTTACATTCCTGCATATTAAACCTCTGCAATATTGTCTCGACATATTTTCTTTGATTTAATCAGAGTTTCCTCCTTTTCCGATCTCTTTTAATTTCCATGCCCAAAATGAAACTTGAAGCACCGAGATCCTTCATGTCAAATTTAGAGGACAACTGAGTTTTCACATCCTGGATAATCTCCTTTTTGTTTCCTATAAGCAACATTTCATCCACATATAAGACCAAATAAATAAAATGATCACCAATTAATTTAAAATACACAAAGTGATCTTCTTTGCTTCTTGTGAAGACAAGTCCCAACATATAAGTATCAAATTTTTGATACCACATTATTGGTGATTGTTTTAAACCATACAGGAACTTTTTCAGCTTGCATACCAGCTCCTTCTTTCCCTTCACAACATAACCTTCTGGTTGCTTCATATAGATTTCTTGTTCCGGATCCCCATGTAGGAATGTTGTCTTCACATCCATTTGTTCTATTTCAAAATCAAATGCAACAACAACAGATAACATAAATCTTATGGAGGTTAACTTGGCAACAAGAGAAAAAATCTCACCAAAACAAATTCCCTCAACCTGAGAATAACCCTTTGCTACTAACCGAGCTTTGTATTTCTCCACTTTTCCTTCTAAATTCAACTTCTTTTTAAATACCCATTTGTTGCCAATGGGATTTCTTCCATTTGGAAACTCCACTAGATCCCAAGTCTCATTCTTATCCAAAGATGCCATTTCTTCGTCCATGGCCCTTTTCCAGAGATTTCCATCCTCTGAATCCACTGCCTCCCTGATAGTTCTAGGATCATCATCAATAATAGACAAAGAAAAATTTGAAAGGAAATTAGATCGACTACACCTTTCCAGTAGCCTTCTTTCTCGATCCGATCTCCTCAATATTGGAGTATGGAGATCTTCTTCTTCTGATTCATGTTCTTCTGTAGAGTCTGATTCATCATCCTTTAAATCAAAATCTATCTTCTCTGGTTCTTCATTACTTGGTAGGGCTTCCTGTTTAACAACATCCTTCATTTCTCTAAATACCACATCTCAACTATACACTACCTTCTTAGTTTCTGGGTTCCAAAGCTTATAATCTTTGAGACCATCTTTATATCCAATAAAGATACACTTTCCAGCCTTCTTATCTAGCTTACTCTTGTTTTCCTTTGGAACATGAACATATGCATTGCAACCAAAAACCTTGAGATGTGTGAGAGAAGATTCCTTACCAGTCCATACCTGTTGTGGAGTCTTGTCATCCAACATTGATGAGGGTGATCTGATGACCAGGTAACATGCAGTACCCACTGCCTCTGCCCAAAATTCTTTCCCTAACTCGACACCACTGAGCATGCACCTTGCTTTTTCCATCAACGTCTTGTTCATCCTTTTTGCAACTCCATTCTCCTGAGATCTATATGGAGTAGTCTTCTGCTTTGCTATACCACACTTCTTACAAAATTCTTCAAATTCATTTCTGCAGAACTCTCCGCCATTATCTGTCCTCAACACCTTAATTCTTTTCTCTATTTGATTCTCAACAAGAGCCTTAAAGTCTTTAAACCTGCCAAAGACTTCAGATTTCTTCCTGAGGAAATATATCCACTCTTCCTCGATAATTCATCTATAAATGAGACATAGTACACATATTTTCCTAATGATGGGACCGACACAGGTCCAAAAACATCATTATGAACTAGCTGTAAAATTCCTTCTACCCTCATTGCACCAGAGGGGAATCTTACATGATTCTGCTTCCCATATAGACAATGTTCACAGAAATCAAAATCCAGAGAGTAGTTAGACATACCTTCAACCATACCTTTGTCGTGTAGTAGTCGAAGACCCTTCTCTCCAATATGCCCCAGTCTTTGATGCCACAACATAACCTTTTCTCTAGAGACTATAGGAGTTCTTTCTTCTTCAACTCCAATATCAGGAACAATGGAACTATTACACCCTTCACTAATAGTTCTTCCTTGCAGCTTATATAGAGTTCCAAACCAAACTCCCCTCAGCAAAACCATTTCTCCTCGAACCATCCTGCAGGTTTCCTTTTCAAATATTGTTTTTATCCCTGCATCGTCCATTTTGCTTACATAAATCAAATTTATGGCCAAACCCGGGATGTGCAGAACACCAGGTAGTGTTCTAATCCTTCCATCTATGAGCCTCAACTTGACTCTTCCTCTTCCTATGATTCTGGTTGTCGAATCATTACCTAAGAAAACATTACCTCCATCACACCTTTCATATTCGCAGAACCACTCCCTGTGGGGAGTCATATGAAAGGATGCACCAGAGTCAACCAACCATGCCTCATGCTCTGCATGTGTGCTTGAATAGGCCAAGTACACATCCCCTCCTTCTTCCTTGGAGGTCTTTTCTTCTATAGAAGAAGATTCTTCAGATCCCTTCTTTTTCTCAAATTTGGATCTACACTGCTTCTTGTAGTGACCTTCTTTTCCACATCTCCAACATACCCTTACAAAATTTTTGGGAGATTTAGATCTACCCTTAGACTTAGATCTCCCACTTGAGAAATTAGATCCATTTCTTTCCTGGGAATGTCCTCTTGAAAATAATGCGTCTGTGCTATGTCCTTCCATATTCTTCCGTCTCATCTCCTCCGACAACAAGGATGATACCACTTCTTCAAAATTCAAGGAAGTTGTATTACTACCTATGGCCACAACTATACTATCCCACGAGTCTGGTAAAGAACACAACAAACTGATACATTTATCTTCATCTGAAATTTTAATCTCAACAGATACTAACTGACTTACCATAGTATTGAAGGCATTCAAATGCTCTGCCACCGAGTCTCCATCTCTCATCCTCAGGTTATACAACTTATTTCTCAGGAATAGTTTATTTACCAGGGACTTAGACTGATACAAATTCCCCAAATTTTCCCATAAATCCTTGCCTGTAGCCTCCTTTGACACATTCAGTAATACTGAATCGGAGAGACACAGTCAGATTGTGCTCTTTTCCTTTCGATCTGACTTTTTCCAATCATCTGCAGAAGTTCTTGTAGGTGCAGTACCTGGATCTACCATGATCCACTGATCTCTGTCCACCAACAGATATTCCATATTGAGCTTCCACATCTTAAAACTTTTCCCATTAAACTTATCGATCTCCATCTTCGAATTGCTTGCCATTTCTTTTTACTTGAAAAAACAATACCATAGATCTCCCACTGTAACAAGGCTTATCACAGTCCCGAGCCAAACCCTTGACCACAAAGGCATCCCCATGAAGCCAATAAATATTTGATACCAAATTTAATTCCTAACCTTGTACAATATCTACTGCAAACAGATATTCAGTAAAGGAACAAAAAAGATACAATGGAAAATACAAACATTACACAAAGATTTTTCCCCTGGAAACCCAAACCGGATAACCAACATATTCTATATTCATTCATTATGTTACAATGTTTACAATACAAAATACATATAGGAGCCAATGACATCCAATGACTCGGATTAGTCCAAAACCCTAATTCCTTAATCAGAAATAGAAAACCATCGGCAAAGAAACCATGTGCCGAAAAACCACCTAAATATAATGTGGTCTCGAAAAATGTGGTCCCGATGTAGAAAAAACAAAAACTACTACTCGTGCAAAGAATATAACACATACCCAACAATTGGGAGTGCTGAG
Source organism: Picea mariana (assembly GCA_032191745.1). Lineage (NCBI taxonomy): Eukaryota > Viridiplantae > Streptophyta > Pinopsida > Pinales > Pinaceae > Picea > Picea mariana. The sequence continues at coordinate 35,392 of JASDQU011100511.1, read as the reverse complement.
TTTGGTAGCTCATCTCATCTATGGAGATAACCAATAATAACACTTGCACTTTCTTAGGGATAAGTGTTTACATTTTATGGTTTGTTATTTCATTGAAATTGTAGCTTAGTTCTTTGGTTAATGAAAGTTATGAAGCTCTGGTTATAATTAAAATTACAAAGTCTTGTAAAGATCAATTCGATCATTAATAGAAAGACATCAAAGCCTGGAAATGTTCCAAGCCTTCTTTGTGATAGTTGATCCCGAGGGATTGGTAATTGTCCTTTAGAGTTTTTATTGTTGTTATAAATAACTGGTAATACTGATCCAAAAAGGATCCAGAGAAGGCTAAGAATAACTCAGAACTCATAGAGGCAACTCAGAACACTCATAATGGCTCCAACAAACAGAGAAAGGGAAAAAATTCAAAGTTCCCCAAACATAGTGAAAACGACATGATCATGAAGAGCACGTCGCAATATTTCTAACGACACAAATGGCTCGCCAAGCACAGTTACGATTTGAAAGATATTCATGATCAAAGTTGCGGTCAAATAGGGCAAGTCAACATGGGGCCACATCATCATTTGTACGACTGACTTCAGCATGATTTCCTCAACTAACATGGCAGGGTGATGTCATCATATAGGCTGATGACATCAACATGCCATGTGGCAGCACTCGAGGCTGCAACATGTCACCCGCCAATGGGATTTTTAGGGGTCCATGTGGACCGGTAGAAAAGTGCCACGTGGCACCCCCAGGCGACACCACGTGGCACCACCCAGGAAATTCCATTTGTCAGATACGAGTTGATGACATCATCAGAAAGGTGGGATAATTAGTGGGAGCCACATGGCCCAATCAAAAAGTGACACGTGACATTCCCGAAACGCCCAATATTATCCCGTGAACGAATTTCGATTTAAAAAAAATGGCGGGTCCGCCAAATCTGGCGGACCACGCCAATTTTAACAATAAGTTGGAAGGACTTATAACAAGTATGCTAAAGTTAGCGTAGACCAAATATATATATATATATATATATATATATACAACCAACACACCAAAATGGAGTCCGGTGGGATTCGACCCCGGAACCTCTCTCGATGCCCAAGGTTTAACAACTATGCCCATAACCAATGCACCACAGGTACTGCTTGGTATATCCGCCCATGGTTATTACTTAAAAGGTGTGATCCACCCAGAGATGAGAGGGGAGGCGCAGACCGTACGGACCCGCGGGCATGTATTTCGAGACAAAACTGTCATCATTGCAGGTTACAGAGGGCACGAAAACTAAGAAAAAATTCTTCTTGGGCCTGGGAGTGCTAGAGTTGGATCGGAGTGTGGAGACAATCATTTTTGGGTAATTCGACGCCACAAATTTAGTGGTGTTGTCTGTTTTCTGATCTGAGCATTATTTCTACAACTTGATTTCAGAATGAGATATATTTATGTATTTGCCAAATTCTTTTGCTGAGTTAATGAAAGAGCCTACCCATTTGAGAGCAGGACCCAGATACGTAGTCCACCATGGATGAACTCTGTTATCAAGTTTTGGGTGTTCATATCTGATGCTTATGTCTCTTCATTTTTAAGTTTTCCCTTATTTAATGGTGCACTTTAATTTATGCTCATTTAATGCAATTCTTTATAAGTCACGATGAAAAGATCCCAGATCATGTTGGTATCAGAGCAGTCATATTTGAATTGAATTGTTGAGTGTGAATGCTTACTAGGGCCAAGCATAAGTAGGGTGAAGGAACTCTTAAGAATTTCAATCCTGAAGTTGGTCATGTATCCAGAAGGAAGAAAATGGCAGAAGAGGACAAGCGTGATGAACATGAGAAAAACTTTCACATGGTCTTTTATTGCATGTCAGAAATGGTCGAGCGAATGTATGGAGATTATGAGAAGAGGATGAAGAAGAAAGGGAAGAAAAATGAATCACATGCAGATGATGATGCTTCGGTAAACCAAGGGGCTGGAGGAGATCCTCCTGAGCCTCCATCTTCACCTTCGAGTTTTAGTTCTTCTTCCTCTGAGCATTCTCATCATTCTAGCCATAAAGCCTGTTTTCAGAAACCATTATTAAATCTTGATGTAAAATTTTCTTTACCTATGTTTAATGGAGATGCTAATCCTAAAAATATAGGTAATTGGATACGACAGGTTGAAATGTATTATTGTGTCCAACATATTGATTAAGAGGAAGTTAAAGTGCAACTGGCTTCTCTTCAGTTGGATGACACCGCTCTCGTATGGTGGGAGAGAAAGCTTCAGGACATAACTAAGTGTGGTAAGCTTCTTTCCTCATGGTCGGAATTTAAATCAATGATAAGGAAGCAATTTTATTCATTAGTGTATTTACATAAAGCAATGATGGAATGACAAACTTTAAGGCAAAGTAAAGAAAAAACTGTACAAAGATTCACAAAAGAATTTAGGAAGAAAGCTCTTGCATTGAACATTCCTTTGGATTATTATGAAACTTTAATGAAGTATTTTGGTGCACTTCACAGTTATATTTGACATACTTTGTTGTTGTTTAACCCCACTAGTCTTGACGAAGTTTGTGTGCAAGCCACTCACCTTGACAATAGGGGGAAACATGTTCAAAAAGATCACACAAAGAAACCTTCCAATTTCCCACAAAAGACTTTTAAGAAGTTTAAGAGGAGGGACAAGAAGACCACTACAATGATGAGAGAAGGAGGAAAACCATCTTGCACTCATTGCAAGAAGAGCGGTCACGATGAAGAACACTGTTGGAAACTGCATCCAGAAAAGAAACCGGAACAGTTCAGTGGAATGGGGAAGACAAAGGCCGTTGCTATGGTACAACAAGATCTTGGTTCCAATTCAGGAGATGAAGGAAAGATCACAACGGTTGGAGTACAAGGTAAAGATTCTCTTCATGCTAGTTCTAGTTCCAATGATGAATCTCATGTTGATGAATGAAAGAGGAATGAGTTATTTCATATAAGAGTTGTATCTAAACATACTAAGATAGATACATTATTTGATCCGAGTTCCCAAGTAAACTTAATATCTGAAGCACTTGTCAAGAAAATGGGTCTTGAAATGAAACCACATCCAAAGCCTTATCCTCTTGGTTGGGTATGTGACAAATCAAAACTTAATGTCACCAACCAATGTAGGATCAAATTTGCTATTGCTTCAAAATTGATAGATGAAGTGGATTTGGATGTTGTACCACTTGATATATGTGGCATAGTGTTGGGAAGTCCTTATCTTTATGATAGAAAAGCAGTCTTCTTTCGTCATGAGAACAAATACCAACTTACTAAGGGGGGAGTGGAATATATTGTCAGATCTCACAACATGAGGGTAAATACAACACTTGTTAGTGCAGGGAAAATGAAAAGACTCATAAGCACTAATAAGAGATATGTACTCATGGTCGTCAGAGAGAAAGATATCGAGACATCCGACGCTTTCCAAGGGTGTGATCCACCCCATAAAAATGAATTAATTGATATTGTTTCTAAGTATGATGATATTTTTCAGGAACTAGATGGATTACCTCCTAAGAGGGAAATCCAACATGAGGTATATCTTCAACATGATTGTCCTCTTCCTAATGTGGGCATGTACATGATGGCAGTTATGGAGATGACAAAGATCAAGAAGCAGGTACATGGCTTATTGGATGAAGAGGTCATCAGGCGAAGTTCATCTCCTTGTGGTTCTCTGATCGTGATGGTGCCAAAGAAGGATGGCACATGGCGAATGTGTGTCGATTACCAGGCCTTAAATAAAATGATGGTGAAAATTGATACCCTCTTCCTCACATATATGATTTACTTGATCAATTGAAGAATGTTGTCTATTTCACTAAGTTGGATTTGCGCACTGGATATCATCAAATCAGAGACGCAGAACATGATGCATAGAAAAAATCATTTAAAACTAAACAAGGATTGTTTGAGTGGTTAATTATGCCATTTGGGTTTTGTAATGCTCCGACAACTTTCATGCGTGTGATGAATGATGTATTTAGGCCTTTCATAGATGACTTTGTGATTGTATATTTAGACGAAATTATTGTTTTTAACGGGACTTGGGATGAGCATGTGAGGCATGTAAAGAAAGTATTGGATACTCTGCGAAGGGAAGAGCTATATGTAAAATTGTCTAAATGTGAATTTGGCAAGACTGCACTTGTGTAATTAGGTCATATTGTAGGAGGAGGACAATTGAAAATTTACCCTTCCAAAATTGATGTAATTGTAAATTGGCCCGAGCCAAAAAGTGTAACCGAGGTTCGAAGCTTCTTAGGTGCAGTCCAGTATTGGAGGAGATTCATTCCCAACTTCTCCTTTATAGAAACTCATTTTCATGCCTTAACCAGTGTGAAGAACACTTTTTAGTGGGAAGGAAAGCAACAGAAATATTTCGACACTTTGAAGGGGAAGATTAGTACCGCACCAGTATTAGCATTGTCGAATCTTCAACATCCTTTTGAGATTGAGACAGATGACAGTGTGTAATATCCCTAAGGACGAGCCCTGTTGTAATCATGTTTATGAATTGTAATCATGTTTATGAATTGTAATCATGTTTATGAATTGTAAATCATGTTTTGTGGGCTGGTGAGCCAAGTATTGATAAGATGGCAGGATTATGTGTTTATTAGGCTGGAGAGCCTAAGTGTTAAAGGCCAGGAGCCTATTTTTGTATATGTAATATGCAGAACATTAATATATATTAAACATCACTGCATGCATACTGACCACGAAGAAAGAGTGATGGGGGACTAAGCATCTGTAGAGTGGGTAAAGGAAAAGGGGTTGAAAGGTTGGAAAGAGGGGATAAGCTTAGGGGCTTAAGTCCTTGAGAATAATATTTTATTATTATTCTAAAGCTTTGTGACAAAACATGTTTTTTTATCCTAAGTCCTGGGAGAGGCAACACATGCAACTCCAACGTGTGCAAAAGGGAACACATGCAACTCCGGGAAGATAAGTGTCGACCTAAGCGCATGTGGTTAAAAGTTGAAGCGTCAACTGAGTTTGGGGTTCCTCCTCCATTTTGTTGTCGGCTGTCTGAAACTGGGAATTCCGTCTGATCTCTGCATGCGTACCCTCACGCAACTTTGAAACCTGAAGCCTGTGATGTTTTCTTGAGAAGTCGATACACCCTCTGTTTGAACCATCGAGTCTGTGTTCAACCTCTGTGTGGATTTCTTGTCACGCATCCCTAAACTGGTGTTACCTGAACCGTGATGTGTCTTAGTGGCCTGTTGTCATTTTGCTAGACGTCCACACCCAATTTTCTTGTTGTTGTTGTCACCCGTGAGTTAACCAAAAGCTATTGTTGTTGTTGTTATCTTGAACTTGTGGGAATTGAGTTGAAAAACTGGTTGAAGAATCAGGTTGTCAGGCCCGTTGTAGAAGAGGCAGGTTGTCAGGCCTATGAGCATCTCTCTCCAGGTGTGATGGGAAGTGGTTTTCTCCTAGAGAGAGCCCAGCACCAGCTACAGAGCTCTGAGAATTAATGATCCGTCCTGTTGTCGAGACATAGAGAGGGAGGTGAAGCACCGATGGAATGTGTTTGTGAATATGTATACTCCCAGGTGGAACATGCATGTGGGGAATGCAAGTCCGTGAGTAGTGGGCATAAGAAGTCTCTTGGAGAGAATCATTCCAAATGCTCTGTGCAATTTTCCTATAACCTCAACCTAGTCTAGGATTCCCTTTCCTTGGGTGGAGCTTGGTCCCAACTCGGGGTGACCCACTGCTGAGCATGATGAGCAATGTTGTCTAAGGCTGGGAGGTTCGTGGAAGGTCTGGACGTAGTTGGTGGAGTTACAATAGTTTCAAAGATACATATATGCATGTGTTTAATTTCAATTAAAAGGCATGCATGTGATTCTTGCACTATTATCATGTATTCTGTTGCAATGATATTTACTGTCAATTCCATTAATTATGTATGTTAGCGGTAATTATATGTTTACTCCATGTTAAGTCATTTAACTTCATTTAAATGCATACTATATAAGCTTGAGAATTTTTCCGTGTAGTTGCATTGCTCGATCGTGGGGTTGATGGTCGGGGAGGTTACAATATGGTATTAGAGCCATAGTTTCAACGTTGAGCCTGGATGGGCCGGATAAGTGGTCTTTGGACCCAAGGTTTCGAGAGGAAATTGTGTCTGGAGGACTAATTTCGGACCTCAGAGTGTTTCTGAGTGCCAAGGGGTTACTTGGCTATGTTACGAAGCTCAAGAGCAGTAGCAGTAGAATAAAACCACAATCAGCATGCTATTTGATCACAGAGGGAGAGCACTCAACACTTGGGGTGTTCGATCTATTCGGACGGAAAGGAAATTTAGTATGACCGTTAGATATGGAGAAGGTACAAGAGGGTTATGTTGAGCACTCAACACACCCTAAAATTCTATGTTCATTTTTTACTTTTGGGTACCACTTGATCCTTTACATTGTCTGTTTTGCCTTTAGTATGAAACTGATACTTGTGCTTATTTTTATGTTCATTCTAAATCCTTCCTGAACATACAACAAGGAAGCATCTTAATTGTTAAAGGGTCCTTAATAAGCTACTTAGGAAATTAGCACACTAAATCTTTCCACGACGCGCTTAGGAGTTCGACATCGGTAAACGTTAAAGATGATGAAAATCATTTGAGAAGTTTAAAATAGCCGAACATTGATCTTCATCGGCGTCGACATATGAAATTCTCTCTTTTTACGATTGAACCTTGGCAGATGTATCGCCGAAGACCGACCCATTTGGCTTCAGCAGGAAAAAGAAAAGGTAAGCGTCGCGCAAAGAGAAGAGCGATATCGTCGATTTCCGACATCCGGCACAATTTCGCCGTCGGAGAATTACAAAATAAAATAAACATTAATTTTAAATTTTAAAGTGTTGATCCTCGCCCTCCACACCGGAGAGATACAACGTGATGAGACGTTTTACCCACAGATCCATTAGGTATGACACATTTAAAGTGTGAATAAGATTGCGGATCACACATTAATTGCTAATCTGTGCGCGAATCAAAGGAACCCGTTTTAACTTGTTGATACAATGCATTTGCCTCTACGCCTCGGCCGTCAACCAGTTAGGATTTAATTGCGGAGAATCAATGGTAGTTTCATTTTGAATTGTATTTATTAGTCGTATTAACTGATTGATACGATGGATAGAGTCTCTCCAATTATATGCTGTCAAAGTCATTATGCATGATCTTATTCTGCACGACAAAGATTTCAGAACAAATAGAAAAGTAGGGCCGACAACCCGGATAAGCCGTCCAAAGTTCAGTAAGCATTAGACAACTTTCTTAGCAAGCATTACAGGTATGTATCCACTTGTGGCATTTTATGTTTCAGTTTATGAGTTCACAACCCGACACTGCTCTGTACACATGTTTAAAGGATGTTTTAATTGCAGGAACAATGCCTCCAAAGAAACCCTCCACTAGGAAATCCCCAAGAGCGCCAAAGCCGCAAGAACCAAAATTAGGAGAGGGATCCTCCCTAGAAGTTGCAAGACAATTAGAATTTGCCCCAAAACCAATGCATGTCATCAAGACAACTTCCAAGGAGGGATTCATCCAACCTCCGTCCTTCAAAGACACATAGCCAAACATTGGAGCCAAAACAACATTTCCTCAATGGGAAGAATTGTTTAAGAAAATCAAGAAAGAATAACCCCTCGAGTATACCCCGTACAACGATCCTAATACAAGGACGCTCAATGATGATGTTCTCCCAAACATCCGTAGAGCTTATCTACAGATGGTGGCAAGCCGAACTCTGGTTTTTCCTTGCATCGAGATCCTAAAGTGGCTCATTGATCACACCGACGTGCATAAATGTTTAATCAATGATGATAATGGTGTATGCGTCGGGGTTTTCTTGCCATCGGAGGTTGAGAGTTACTACAAGCTCAAGGAGTCAGAAGAAAAGTTGAGTACTGATTTCGTTATGAGTTTCTATCCTTCACATGATACCAGCAAAATCATGGTGTCGGTGGAGGGAAGACAAAAAATTCACAAACCGGACCGCCGATTGGTACCCAATGACCAATCTAAGAGAACCATACATATACTTGATGGCTCTTCTCTGTAGGTTACATGGGGAGAAGGATTACTCCTGGTTTTCAGAGGTTTGGATGCCCCTAGCTTTTACGGTAGCCATTTCAGACACGTGATTCAATTGGGGTGCTATCATCTTCAAAAAACTGAGTACCTGCATACGATAGGCCTAAACGCCAAAAGAGGGGGAAACCCCCTCCTTCTACATGGCCTCATATTTGTTAGACATCATCTGCGCCATGAACATTTTCTCTAGAATAAAGTTGAACCGGTACTCTTCGGAGCTCTCGGTCCATGTATACTTCAGCATTTTATGGGATAACAGGTACAAAAGATCCTATGCCCTTATCTATGACCAGTTTATTGCACATATCTATTTTTTTTCTGTTCAGGAAAGAATGCCCTAAGCTGTCAAAAGAAGCAAAAGGGGTTATATCCAAAATGGGTCACTAGTATCTAGATGAGCGTGAAACCCACATCAGGGTTTTCAGAGCCACAAGGGCACCCCCTTTGTTACCCATATATGTTCCCGACCGACTAGTGTTCGGGGAAATTTTCCACTAGACCATCCCTGCAAGGATACAATGACACCTCAGTAAAGGACAAGAAGCGAGCTTTCATACCGTATGGGTTTCATATTGGCTTCTATATGGTCAAGGACACCACACATACTAAGCAAGAAGGGCTAAGTCAATTGGAATTCCGGTTCAAAAATGGTCGATTTCTCAAACATGATCCCAAGGGACTGGTCTCACAACATGCACCGCAGGTATCATTATGTTGTCCCTATGCCCATGATCAGTTCGAAGATGAAATATTCACCCAAAATGCTCAGGATTGGGATGAAGTGGAGTCGAGAAAGGTTGATCCTCAAACGAACAGATTCAAGGCCATGAGTTTGGAAGAACAAGCGACGTCTTTAGAGCAGACAACTCAAGAAATTCTAAGGGCTTAGGGAGGAACTATAGCATCTGAACTTGGCAAGGGAATAGGTGATCTCCAAGAGGGTATCGAGGCAGTGACAATTCATCAAGAATCCCCAGTACAAATCAGGGATCTCCCTGAAGATCAAGTTTCACAAGAGATGGGTGCACTTTTATACCAGCAAGTCCAGCTGCTAATGAAGCAGATGCAGGATGATCCATACCTTATCATAAGACCTACGATTTAAACTACTATCTGAAGCACCTCGACAGAGTCAAGCGGCCCCGGTCCCATGAATATTGACAACACCAACGGGTTAGGTAATCCTGAATCGTCAACATCGTTGGTCCATTCCTCAGAAGGCGAGACAACTCAAAGAGAGACAGTTCGGGTCTCGATAGAAACCCAAGCGCCTAACCCCCTAATAAAACTCATACATATATATAGCGATGAAGAGAGTCCGGAGTCATCTCACAGCACCTCGGTGCGTGTCCAAGAGGAAGGAGGTTCTGACAAAACCTCTTCCCCTCAGCCCAAGTTTCAAGGCCAAGAGGTCTCACAAAAGGAAACAGAAACCGAAAGTGGCCTCGACACAAAAGGACCCAATGAATCAAAATTCAAGGTAGATCTGAATGATGGGCCTGAACCAGAGGAGACAAAGAAAGGATCTCCGCAAAAGGAAATCACCATTTCTGCGGCTGACGAGAAAGTAAATAATGAACCTATTCCCGACACTTCCATTCTACCCAATGCTCAAATCCCCGACGAGCGACAAGTGGGAGTCAGACCTGCAAGATACAACGAGGAAGTTTGAGAGTCCAACCTCGAACAAATATACACCACTGACAGTTTGGGAAACAAACTAACAAGGGGTGATCAACAGATACCAGAGCCAGTAGATGAGGTGGCTGATACCTATGCGATCTCCTACGATCAGAAGAGAAAGGCCATTGTTCAAAAGACTGCAAAGAAAAGAAAGATCTCGTTAGATCACTCCATCTTAGTTACTACAAAGGAGAACTTGATCAACACAATAGACGCCCTGATGTCTGAACTGATTAGCGTAGGAAAATCCCTCTCAGATGCCACCTTGGACAGAGCCAGGAGAGATGAAAAGGAACTAGCCGCCGCCCTAAAGGAGCTCAAACACTTGATCCATATTTCTGAATACTACAAAGGCACCACATAAACCATTGTGTATCTGAAAGGTGAGTTTGTAGGAGTTTACAACGAGTTTAAGAAGGAGAGACACCTGTTACTTGAAAACATAGCTGAGTTCCAGGAGGAAACTCTTATGGCAATCACAACTTGCAAGGAGATGGAGTGATGGTATGAAAGGGCTCAACAAGCAGTAGAAATACTCGAGTACATTGAGGCAGTCTAGCAAGGCCGAGATAAGGAAAAACATGGCATTCAGGTGATAGGAAAAAGTAGTCTTAATCACATGAAGTGATCAGTCGAGTACTGGGCCAAGATGTCTCGGGACCCACATCGAGAAATCCAAGAGAAATGGACCAGGTGTAATAAGCACTGGGGTAAAATTAACAAAATAATGAAGGATGCCAGGCTCCCCAAGTTCGGCACCCCCGATAATTTCATTGACTTGAGCAACGTGGTCAAGATGCATGTTGAACAAGATGCGCTATGGACCGAAGAGTTCGCGAAAATAGCCGATGCGAAGCCAGGGCAAGTACGACAATTCACCGAACATCCGATTAGAGCCCAAACCATGCTACAACAACTAAACTTCAGTTTAGTAAAGTACTGGGTGCATGACATAGACATCATGGTAATGTACGCAGCCCCGATGGAACAACATAGATTTCCATGGGCTCAAACTTGTGAAAAATTGTTTGTCAGCTGGAATGAATACGAGAGCAGTCATCCTTTCCAAGAAGTATATCAAAACGATTGTTAAAGAAGCTATTAGAAGATAACACCACATGGTGATTTATGTTTTGTTTAAACTGCAATTAGCCATTAGTTTCGGTTAGAACTCTATATTATAAATAAAGACATCGATCGATCAACAAAGGGTCGATGGTTGTTGTAACAACTCTTTCTTTTTGGTTGACAAGAATTATTTTGAGACTGCTATGAATTGAGAAGTCCTTCTGGACCAAAATACAAACTATTTTCATCAGATGCATGTGATTGGACTTGGATAAGAATTACTTCCTACCCTGTTTCATGAATGATGCAGTAATGAGTAAGAGCAATTAATTCTGTTGTCAAGTTATCTGGTGCAATGTTTTGATGTTCTTTGCTTTAATGATGAAGATAAATCGTTGTGTTATTATGTAATGCATGGTTATGGTAGATGAATTATTTTTCTTTCCATTATCTTGTTACATATGTGCTTTCTTTTTGATAGTTAGTTTCTCATACAGTAATTAGATGCTCACAAGGTTAATGCATTAGTACTAGGCCTATGGTATAGAGTAATTGTCTGCATTTTGAGCAGTGGGTTATCCCAAGCTTAACCTCTTCCCAATAGTTAATACTTAATCCTATTAATTGTCATATCTCTCAAATCAGCCCCACCCAAGAGAAAATATAGAATAAAAATATCCCTAACTGAAGGAAGAGCCTTCACAAAGAAATGCAAAGCCCATCGATAAACAGGTCGGATCGCAAGATTTGGAGAACCATTCCATTTTAAACACCGCAGAGTCTAATTGGGCCTCAGTGGCAGGTTTGGTTGCTACTGTTGAGTCAAGGGATTTAGGTCCCATCAACAGGTTATCCTGGAATCCCTTTCGAGTTCGGAAATCAGGAGAAGCAGGGTGCGTGGAGGCATAAATGCCCGAGACCTGAAACCCCAAAGTTCTAAGGGAGATATACACCGTAGATCTGAAGAAAAGAGCTTGACCGTTAGATCAAGAAAAAGAGAAAATTGTAATTTTGGGAGTTCAGCTGTCAGGAGAAGTGGGATGTTTCATTGTGCAAACTCCCAAAGTCCGAAGTCCTGAAGCGAAAGAGTAGACGTGGTTAGTGGGTTTAGAACCCATGGATGATTGAAATGGAATTTGGAATGTGACGAGTGTCACCCATCTGAATGGGCCACGTATTAGTTGCTAGATGTGGCATCCTGTGTGAGCAAGGTTAGTGGGGTATGTGGTTATGTAACGTAGTTAAAGGTTGGAGGACCCACAATGGTGTTGATCATGATACATCAAGATCAACGACCATAAGGCATTGTGTGGACCCAAGTTGCATGGAAGCCAATTCTCCAAGGCGATCCTGCAATGAAAACCGTGGTTTCACTGAGGGGTTACGTGTCAGCGTCGGGTGAATTGCAGGATGAAAGTTGGGTTACTCTAAACCACTATTGCATGCCTTCGCAATTGGGAAAAACGTTAAGTGATGTAACGTAATAACGTCACCTAAGGTGACATCGGAGTGTTCAAAGATTAATGGTTCGGAGTGTGCGGATGTGAAATCTTCCTAAGTTGAAGGCCCGAGTACACGCTTATTGATCTAGCGCTTTGTCACAACCCATGGCCGCATGGGTTGGGGACTGAGAGGAAGGGGCTAGTGCCTGAAAACTTAGCAGAGCAGAGATCCGAAAGAAGAAATATGCGGGGATTCTTGATTGAATGAGAATCAAAGATAATGAAAACTGAATGTTTTCTTGAATCAGATTTGTTTATGAATGTCATGTGATTTGTTAAGGAATAATGGCATGAAAAATTCTGGTTGTCTGCAGATTGTGTTTGCAGAAGTTTAAAGAGTGCCAGAACTGAGTAGGGTTTCCATTGAGTGAAAATAAATGGAAGAGGCACAAACTGCTTCCAGTTCCGAGGATGAAGCAAAATGAATGGATGTACGGTTGGGAGTTGAAGGGTTGAAATCCAATGGGCATGGAGAAGAGATAGATAAGGAAGGGCATATGATGAAAATCATTGAAAGATTGAAGAAATATGCCCAAACTCACCGAGCAGATAGCAAGAAGCTTATGAAAGATAAGGAACAACAGGGAGAATTCAACTTAAAGTTGATGAAGAGTTTGGAGAGAATAGAAAAGAAGTTGGACTCGAACAAAACAGGGAGTCACCCAACTTCTGAGGGAAGAAGATCAAGGAGTGTTGGTAGACACCATCATCACTCCCAAGGTCACTCCAAGAGGAGGGCACACAGTAGTTCAAGCCCATCTCCTACCATAAAGCACAGGAGATCTGGAGTGGATGAACTGAAGGGAGAGATGAATAAGATTAAGCCTCCTACTTTTGATGGAGAACATAAGAAGGAGGAAGATGTCGAAACATGGTTGTTTGGCATGAGGAAATATTTCCAACTGAAAAATTATTCCTCTCATGCAGAAGGAGGAATTGCAATGTATCAACTAAAGGGAAATGCATCCATGTGGTGGGATCAGCATGTGCAGGTACAACACATTAGAGAGAAAGATATCACTTGGAGATAATTCAAGAGGTATTTCGAGAAGAAATACTTGACTACAAGGTATTATGACAAAAATATGAAAGAGTTCTTTGAAATCAAGCTGGGCAGCATGACCATTGATGAATATGAACAAAGGTTTTTGGAATTGATGAAGTATGTTTCGTTCATCAAGGATGAGACTGTCAAGATTCAGATGTATCTAAGTAGATTGCCGCCTTCCATTGGTGATAAGATTCAGTATGATGATCCTAAGACTATGGAAGAAATGATAAGGAGGGTGAAATGCTTATATGAGCAGTAAAGAGAGAAGCCTACCTTCCAGAAGGCTTGGGAAGAAGGGAACTAAGCCACCCTTTTTCAGAAACAATCCTCAAGGAAAACGTTGTTTAGAGAGCCGAGAATGGTTGAAATAGGGGAAAAAGGCCAAGGAAGACGCCCATTCAATGTTCGGGCTGTCAGAGGAACCACAAGTACATATATTGTCTCCATAAAAATGGAAAAGTGAGAGTTTTCCATAATGTTC
>JASDQU011100511.1:0-17016 GCA_032191745.1 Picea mariana | reverse complement strand
ACAAGGTAGTTGATATGCTTTCTAGATCTCCTATTGTTGCTTTTGTTATTTTGAAGAATAATTCTTTATCTCATGATAGCTATGTAGAACAATATGCCATCGATGAAGATTTTAAATATGTACATGCGAAGCTAACTCTTGGTGCACATGTAGAGAACTATTTTATGCAGGGAAAACTACTTTACCATCTTGGAAAGCTATGTATTCCTACAAGTGAACGAGTCCATGTAATACGAGAAGCTCATACTTCTCTTGTGTCTAGGCATTTTGGGGTAGGAAAAACTATGGCTCATTTGCAGAGGTTTTGTTACTGGCCTCAAATGAAAGCAATTGTAACTAAATATGTAAAGGGACATGTGATGTGTTCTACTTGTAAGCCCATTAATATAAAACTGGGACTATACTCACCACTTCCTGTTCCATCCCATCCATGGGAAAGTGTCTCCATGGATTTTGTAGGGGGTTTACCAATGACCAAAGGGGGTCATGATTATTTGTAAGTTGTAGTGGATAGGTTCAACAAGATATGTATCTTGATTCCATGTAAAAAGCAGATCACTGTTGAGAAGAATACTAATCTCTTCTTTCAACATGTTTGGGTTCACTTTGGATTACCCACATCTATCGTCTCGAATTGAGATACTCGATTCCTTGGGGACTTTTGGACTAGCTCGTGGAGAATGATGGACACCAAATTGAAGAGGAGCAATGCTTTCCATCCATAGATCGATGGATAGACATAGGTGGTAAACCGAACAATGGTACTTTTTCTTCGAGGCTACTGCAGCAAGCATCCCAAGTTATGGGATGAACAAATACCCTATGTACAACATGCGTTCAATTGAGCTTTACATTCATCCACTCAGAGATCACCTTTTGAGACATGTTTTAGGTACCTACCAAAGGTTCCTTTGGACTTGATGTACGTGAGACATGCCGATGTAAAAGAAGAATGAACAGAGGACAAAGCCTGCAAATTCATCTAGAGGATTCAATAGATACACTAGGAAGTCAGGGAACAGTTGGAGAAAATTCAAGCACAGTATAAAGCTCGGCATGACAAACACAAGGTTGATCATTAGTTCCAGGTTGGAGACTGGGTATGGATTCACATCAACAAGGAGAGATTGAAGGGTGAAGGAAAGAAACTCAAACCCATTCATTATGGACCCTTCACTATCCTAGAGAAAAGCGGTACCAATGATTTTTGTCTGGATCTTCCAGCTTATATGCAGTTTTACTCAGTTGTGAACATTGAGAACTTGAAACTTTTTGAGCTGCCCATGATCATGGATCAAGATGAGGAAGTTTCAATACCATCAGTTGATGAGTTTTCACCTGAGTACTTGGATGATCTACAGGAAGATATCATCCTGGACAGGAGGACGAGGACATCATGTAGGGGTGATGTTGATTATCTTTGAGTAGGCTTAAAAGGCACACATCCAAGCAAGGCAAAGTGGATCGAGAAGGACAAAGTGAGGGGACTCTTCCCTCACTTACCAATTTATTTATGAAAGATTTTGGTGGTCCAAAAATCTCTCAGTGGGAAGGCGTGATCCAAAAAGCATCCAGAGAAGGCTAAGAATAACTTAGAACGCTCAGAATGGCTCCAACAAACAGAGAAAGAGAAAAAATTCAAAGTTCCCAAAACTTAGTGAAAACAACATGATCGTGAAGATAACATCGCAATATTTCTAGCGGTGAAAACGACTCGTTAAACGGAGTTACGGTTTGAAACATATCTGCGGTCAAAGTTGCAGTCAAACAGGGCAAGTCAATAGGGGGCCACATCATCATTCGTACTGTTGACGTCAGCAGTTGACATGGAAGGGTGACATCATCATACAAGTTGTTGATGTCAGCATGACACATGGAAGCACCTGAGGTTGCCACATGTCACCCTCCAATGGTATTTTCAGAGGTCCACGTGGATCAGTAGAAAGTGCCATGTGGCACCTCCAGGCGACGCCATGTGGGACCACCCAGGAAGTGCCATGTGTTAGGTACAGGTTGACAGGATGACAACGTCAGCAGAAATATGGAATAATAAGTGGGCACCACGTGGCCCAATCAGTGGGCAACACGTGGCATCCCCGAAATGCCCAATATTAACCCATGAACAAATTTCAATTATAAAAAAATGGCGAGTCCGCCAAATCTGGAGGACAATTTTAACAGTAAGTTAGAAGGACTTCTAGCGAGTACGCTAAATTTAGCGGAGACCAAATATATATATATATATATATATATATATATATATATACATACATACAACTAACACACCAAAATGGAGTCCGGTGGGATTCGACCCTGGAACCTCCATCGATGCCCAAGCTTTAACAACTCTGCCCATAACCAATGCACCATGGGTATCGCTTGGTATATCTGCCCTTGGTTATTACTTAAAAGGTGCAATCTGCCCAGATCCTAGAGGGGAGGCGCAGACCGTACAGACCTGTGGGCACGGATTTCGACACAAAACTGTCATCATTGCAGGTTACAGAGGGAACGAAAATCGAGACATAATTCTTCTTGGGCCTGGGAGTGCCAGAGTCGGATCAGAGCATGGAGACAATCATTTTTGGGTAATTAGATGCCACCAATTCAGTGGTGCTATCTGTTTTCTGATCTGAGCATTATTTTTGCAGCTTGATTTCAGAATGAGGTATATTTATGTATTTGCCAAATTATTTTGCTGAGTTTATGAAAGAGTCTACCCATTTGAGAGTAGGACCCAGAGACGTAGTCCACCAGGGATGAACTTCATTATCAATTTTTTGGTGTTCATATCTGATGCTTATGTCTCTTGATTTTTAAGTTTTCCCTTCTTTAATGGTGCACTTTAATTTATGCTCATTTAATGCAATTCTTTATAAGTCACGATGACAAGATCCCAGATCAAATACTATGCAATGTATGATATCTAAGTCACAACTGTGCATAGACCATTTGTCTGGACACGAAGAGTGAAATGGCACCACATATGTTTCGCATTAAATGTATTAATTGAGAATTCAAGTGATAGATTCATTGCCCATAAGATTTACCTTTGGACTAATAAATCCAATTTAAGATTAGTAGTTTATGAATGGAGGTTCAATGCCTTATAGATGATTGATTAAAAGGAATGGTTTGATGTAAAACTTACGGTCATACTTAATATTCTATTTCATTAGTTTTGGATAGTAGTTAGGATTCTTGTTATCAAATCTAGCCTCACATACAGAGCATGAACACTTAGATTATTAAGTGAAACATTGCATCTTGAATCCTGGAAGGATATTTGATAAAAATAATTAACTATTAGCTCTTTCTTTCAAGATATTTACTAGCACTTGAATATTCTTTTGTGTGTGAACAATTTAAACATCCATTGACTAACAATTAAGAAGGGAATATATCATAGACATGTTCATGCATAGATAAATGATCTTGACATGACATGCATAGACATAGAATTTTTCTCATGCTTAATAATAGTTTTGCGGACAAAGTGAAGTTGTTTAAGATTTATTTCTTGTTAGTTTCTTTATGCTTTGATGAATGATTGGATTGTAGTGTGGTTTACTTGTCCTCTGAAGATAGAATAATTTAGACTTCCATATTTTACCTTCACAAAATATGTATACAACTCACAAGTTTACGAACCAGATTGACAAGTAAAAGGGGTTTATTAACGACAATTATTTGACCCAACATTTTTGGTGTCATTATCAGGGAGTTGTTAAAAGGTAAACGATAGATTGATAGTTTTTATTTAGTTTTTTCACTACATGGCATATGTCACAGAGGACAAGATGATAAGATGCAAAGGCACCCTCTCTTCTGAATTTCTACAAGGGTTCTAGCCCACCACATTCACTTTGGTGAGTCTATCCAAACCCTTCTCTGTCATGTAGTTGACTAATTATTAGACCTAGAGATTGTAGATTGCTTAAATTTGCTTTGAATGGTGTGCTTTTATTTATTTTAATGTCATTTATTTTCCTTAGTCTAAGGTGTTGTAAGAGCCCCCATACTACTAATCCATTTATGAGCAAGAGCTCTAGATCAACAGGAAGAAATTGAAAATGTTCTAGAATTTGTTGAGAAAAGAAGGACTTATCACTACAAGGAATTTCTTAAACCCTTGTCCAAAGTTCAGAATTATCACGAGGGAGGAGTTTGCATCTCGAGAAGTAGAAGGGATCCATGAGCTTTATACATAAGAAGAGCACCTAGAATTCTTCCTTAATAATCCTTGCAAGCATATAAAAGACTCACACTAGAGCCAAAGGTCGAAGAATTTCTTGCATGTTAGTCACCAGACCCCTTGTGCATTCAGCAGTTCGATGAGAAAATTTCAGAAGAACTTTATGGCATGACAACCAAAGAGAGTCAAGGAGACAAAGACTATATTGAAAATTGGTTTCAAACATTCATCATTCCATCATACTTCTCCAGTGTTCAACATTTCCTGGCACCATCTCTACTAGAACAACTGTTCTCTCATATCTCGACAATCATGGAGGTATACTTTTCAAATTTGGATATGAGTTTTACCGAGATCCCATTGCATAAATGGATGCATTGGAAATAGTCCTATAGTTGAGGAGACATTATTTTTTCCAAGTAAAGTAGGATAGTGTAAATAAATAAATAAAATAGTAAAAAGAAAAAATAAGTCTAGTTGTGGAAACCAATTTACCGTCACAACTGGACATGGGTTTGCTTGAAAACTGGGCAACTGGCGGGCAAGACTCACTATAATTCTGCATTCAATTATTGGTTCTACCATGTACTCTTCAAATTATTGTATTTGTGCTCATGTCAAATGACGTGGGATTCCTTAAGGCCCACCTTTCGACAAATCTTGACCCATCGACCCCTACACATCATTTGGGATTGAGATTAGAGATCTTGTTAGTACCTTGGGACTTGCATACATTAATGGAAATCTTCCTCACTCTCAACAATGGGAATTCATCAAGGTCTCTTGATTGATAGATCTTGCAGGTGACTCGACCTCATCTCATCTATTCGTACCTTGCAATATGTACCAAGGCACCTCGACTCTAATCGAAATCAAAGGTGAGTAGTCCCACATTGGTTAACAACATTCATCATTGGTTGGTAATCCAATGATTTATTTCTATGTTCGACTTCAACAAATTCATTCACATAGATAAAATTGTGCCAATATTGGGTTTCAGTGAAGACTATTTGGTTTGGGATCCTAACAACAATTTGTAGTCTCTAGCAATGTGAAAATAAAAGGGCATGACACTATTGTTACAACAACATCAACCTAAAACCATTTGATTCCAGTTTACAACCTGCATTCCACCAATAATTTCAAATTGTTTCCCATAATTTGTAGGTCTTCGTGGAAACGACACTAGAGTACTCAGCGTCCAAGTGTTCTAGAAGCCTGATGCAAGTTTAGACACTTGTCGCAACATCCTTTTCTGTGGCAGAATCAACCAACAACATTTTTTCATCATTCTTTGGTTCCAAGTTTGGTTTTAGCATTTCCACAATGAATAAGTTTAGATTTTCTAAATTTTCAAAGTTTTTAAACATGCATAAAGGTCGAATTTCACTCAGAACAACAACAATAAATTTTTATCATCAGTGGTATTGATTCTATCAGCTTCAATTTGCTTCATTCAACAATATTAGTTCAATTTTAGAAAAGATGGCTATATTGGTGCAGGAACTATACATGAGGTACAGGAAGCCTGTAACTTTGTTTCATTTAGCAAAGACAACCAGTGACAAAGCTTCATTTCTCAACCCAAGAGTTAGCAAAGTACCAAATGTCTCCATGATCAACAAAGAATGTTACCTGTGCAATAACATAGCTCCCGAGTTAGTGTTTTGCATTGCTCCTTTCAACATGCTTTCATACCTTTCACATGTGTAAGTTGGTAATTGAATAAATTCAGAGGTAAATAAGTTTTTAAAGACTCTTTTATTCTATTAAGAACGAAGGATTTTTTTTTTCCAACTCTCTTATACTTGTTGCTTTACCTTTAATCCCACTGCTAAGCCATTTTAATCATATCACCTATCTCTTTATATCTTGAAATTTCTCCTACCTTTGAATCATACACCATATTTCCCTAATACTCAAATCCGATTCTATCCTTATGATACACTACTCATTACACTTATTGGTCAAAGGCTCTTCCATTAACCATACTTCATGCTTATATGTATATGAGTTGAACCACATCTTCCATATGTTCATATACCCTATCAACCATGTGGCATATTTCCCATACAATCCTCTATCATGATGATCCATGAACTTATATGACATCACTTATACACCTACAATTTTATTCATGTCTTAAGGACTACTCATTGTATGATTATCTACTAAATCCTCCAACTGCATGTATAATTGTCTCTCTGATATATAAATCGTCCCAACACTTCTATCATTATCCACAAATTTGCATAAAATCGATTCTTGATTTGACCATTGAAACTCATTTGGAATCATTGAAGGGATTCCAAATGAATCATATCCATATCATTCCAAAACCAAATCATGTATACCCTTGAAACCACTGATCGATTCCAATAACTTGCCCATATGGCCATGCCTGTCATAGTTCAAGAGTATAGGAGTAGGGTTTCTCTTTCTATGGGAACGATGGTGATTGACCATCATGAGCCAACGACAATGCATGTTTAGAACCCTTGCCATAATACATTGCATGTAAAGCAATGTTTAGGACAACTGATGACATTATTTCTTTGCTAAGTTTCAAGGTTTCGATGATCAGGTTTCGCTTCACTTTGCAAGAGGTTTTAATGGATGAGTTGCCCAATTAAAGTGATACAGTCATGGAGGTTTCATAAAATACAATAACTTAGGTCATGGGTTTGCCCATTGAAGGAGAAAAATGGCTCAAAACAAATCAATGAAATGCCAAGACTGTAACTAATTCCTAAAGACAGAATTACATGACGTTGATTGGTCTAAAGGGATACCTCACACATGGATTAAATATGAATAAAAAAAACCCTCTAGTGGTTCTTCAAAAGTATTTAACATAAGAAGATTGGACTGCATGGTCGAAATGATACTTGGGGGGCGACTTTCTAATTTGAGATTCATTCAGTCAGCAACACAATGAAATGGTGGCAGAGGATCGTGTAGTTGATAATAAAGGCCTTAGAACTTAGGGTTTCCTATTTTGGGGACGAAAAAGGAAATTAAGAAAAATAGAAGGGGCTTCATCGAAGGAACCTATAGCTCAAAAGAATAACCAGGAATATGGAACCATAAAAAGGGTATGTGTTGACCAGAATTTGGTTCGTTCTCCTCTACAACTTATGATCAAACAATCTATATTTGTTTTAGAATTTGAATAAGGAAAATACAAAAGAACCCTAAGATGTTTTATAGCCCCAAATAAAATGAAAATAAATAAACATTAAAATCCTTAGAGTTTTGTACCATTTGTATCTTAGTATGGTAATAAAACACCAGAAGGAAAAGCATCTTCAATTTCTGTGAATCATAATTTCTTTTTCAGATTATGAAAAGGGAAATAAGAAATTGAAAGAAGAGTTACATGAATATGTTATAATAGATAGGTTTTTCAAAGAGGGGAATGAGAAATTGAAAATGCAGAGTGCAAAAATCTGAGATGAAATGCATTCCCCAATAATAAATTGTACTGACAGGCCAATAATTAGTATAAGAAGTCTCAGGTGCTTACGATGGGAAATTGATCTCTAAAGTGCAGATGAGAAAAAAGGCAGGGGGAAATTGTTAGGATATTTAGACACTTAGGAGTTAGTTAAGATCTACTTGGTCTAATGCATCGTTAGGTAAAAGTGTGTTTCTTTAGTATGCATTAGTATGCATCCGTAGTTAGGAAATCCGACGGTCACGATATGTTCTCGACATATAGTGATCTGACAGTTCATATTCACCTCGATCTTAATGACCATTTATCTGTGGCTTAACAGTCGATTGGTCCATGATCTCTATTTAAAGAGCATGGAGGGCCATTTTCCGATGATCAATTGTGAGAAACTCTCTTGTAAAATCTCTCTGTAATCTTTTTCTTTTGCATTAATAAACTGCTCCAAGTGGTCGTGTTAGCTGGGGCCATAGATGTTTGCCCATAGGGGTTTTACCATGTCAAAACATTGGTGTGTTGATATTTGATCTGGTTGTGTGAGTGGTTACTGAAGGTTTTCATCCTCTGTTGGAATACATGTGTTGTCGAACATGGTATCAGAGCCTGTTTGAAGACTCACTCCTGTTGTAGATCGAGATCGTGAAGCCGAGTTTCCTCATCTCAATTTTCTATCATTTACGTACATTTATGGGTTGAGAGAACTATTCCATTTCATCTGGAGCGCTCTTTTCAATTAGGAACACTTTTTGTTTCACTCGAAAAGGTTTTTGTTTTCCCAAGATACGACCATTTCAGTCAAATCCTGAGGTATAAAGCCTGAATACACATTTTAAAAATTTTTGAAGAGTATTATTTTGGTTTTATATTATTTATTTCTGGGTTGCTACTTTTTTAGATCTGTGTATGCTCTTTGCCCCACACCCTGTGTGATCATGGAAAATCAGAAACATATAGTAAAATGTGCATCTTTCAGGTAAACTAACCAAGATCTAACCCTTGTTGTTATCGAGAAGCGAAATTTTTTTTCTTGTGTGAAAATAGTTTTTTTTTAACAACAACAACAACAACAACAACAACCCCAATCCTCTTGCTAAACAATACAATATGTTTTACTATACCATTTGGTTAAAAGTTGCCTTATTAAGTAAGAGGTCTTGAGTTCGAGTCTCTCTTTTTGTTACTTTTTTTGAAAAAGTTCATGCTAAAATTGTAAAGTGTATTTCACTTCAAGTATAAAAGTGAATCACTATAAGCAGCTTTAATATTTTATTTTAGAGTTATTTATTTTGCATGCAACTTTTCTTTTATAAAGTAACTTCATTGTAAAAGTGATCCCCACTTCTCTTTATAAAAGTGGGTCACTTCATAAAGCAACTTACACCACCACATGGTCCTTTGGTTACCATTTATGCCTTTTTTTAAAAGAACATAAATCTCACATTTGAAGTCCGTTTTCAATGTCATTTTTTAAAACTGCCCAACTTTTCGAGATATTTCCATCTAGATCATCAGTTTCAGTTTTTAAATCCATTTTATCTGCATATTTAGTATGGATTCTACAAGTAATCTCTTGCTTACCAGCACCAACTACTTCCAATGGAAATCCTATATGGAGGATTTATTAAGAAGTAAAGGCTTGTACTAGATTACCTTGGGAAATGAAACAACACCTATTGATGTTGATAAGAAAGTCAATTTGGATAATAGGAATGAAGAAGCACGTTGATTAATCATAATTTCCATCTCTCCTCATTTAATCTTCCACCTTCAATCAATTGATCAACCCAAAGAAGCTTGGGAAAATATTTAATCTGTGTTTGGTAAACACAATATTATTCGAGCACAACAGTTAGAAAATCAAGTACCGAATTTAAGTCCAAATTATTTTTCTTGCATTGAAGACTATCTATCTAAGTTTAAAACACTCAAAAATTTATGTGAAGAATGTAAGATAAAAATAGAAGAAGATCATTACATCTATCTTATTCTTTCTAAGCTAGGTAGTGCATACTCTGTGTTTGTATCTACCTTTTATGCCATGCAAGAGAATTTAGGGACAACTTATAAAAAAACCCATTCTTGAGAACTTTTGTGATGCTTTGATTAGAGAGTAAGATAATCTTGTACGACTTGGAGTGATCAACACTAAAAGTACCTCCAACAAAGCCTTAGTCATCCATCGGAAAGATAAACCCAAGAATATCAAGAAGCAACATACTCACCACAACAACAAGAAATATAAGGGTCCCAAACCCACTCAGACAACTTCCGCTCCTAATGGTGACAAAGGAGCAAAATATAAAAGTAAGAACACTGACAGACAATGAAACTTGTGTGATAAAGATGGTCATGATGAGTCCAAATGTTTCAAGAAGATGACAACTTTAGAAGCAGCGGTGAACAAGCACAACATCAATATTGATTCTCCTTCTTCTTCTTCTTCTTCTTCTCATGGACATTCACTTTTTTCTTCTGGTTTCTCCTTCAATACAACTTCTACTTCTTCTTATGATGAGTGGATTATTGATTCTGGAGCATATTATCATATGGCTAAGGATAGAGACATATTTTTTGCTCTAAATGAATGTAACACCAAGAAAATATTTGTTGGTGATGATAGATCTTTTAGTGTTGAAGGATCTTGAACAGTTCAAGTAGAAAATGATCATTTCAATGATGTATTATGTGTTCCAAGTCTTTCTTGTAACCTTCTATCAGTATATTAAATCACTCATTTAGGTGAAGGTAAAATCGTAGAGTTTTCACCTCACCAAGTTGTAATCAAGGATCTAAAAGATCCTAAGAATGTTCTTGCAACTGAAATTGTTGATGATATTACCAGGTTGTATAAGTTTGATAACTTTGGGTCATCATCTTTTTCATCAGTTTTTTTTTTCTCATAGCGATGACTTGAGCAAACTTTGGCATGAGCGGTTTGTTCATATAAACTATCACTCATTGCAACAACTATGTAATCAACAAATGGTGTCTGGTCTTCCTTTTATTTCATGCAGAGATGGTCGTGTTTGTGCCGGTTGTGTTCTTGGAAAATATCATCAGGACAATTTTGACAAATGTGCCTCTTGACATGCCTCGGGCCCTTTGCAGCTTGTTCATAGTGATTTGTGTGGTCCACTTTCTTCTCCTTATTTTTCTGGGTGAAAGTATTTCTTAACTTTCATTGATGACTTTTCCATACGTACTTGGGTTTACTTCTTAAAACTTAAGAGCAAAGTTTTTGACAAGTTTTTGGCCTACAAGGCCCTTGTAGAAAAGAATTTTGGACATCAAATTCAAAAGTTAAGAACAAATAATGTAGGTGAATATGTGAAAGATATTTTTACAAGTTACTGCACTACATAGGGCATCCAAATGCAACACACTGTTCCATATACACCACAACAAAATGGTGTTGTTGAGAGAAAGAACCACACATTAAAAGAAATGGCTAATTGTATGATCCAATCTGAGGGATTAAGTCTAAAGTATTGGGTGAAAGCAATCAATTGTGAAAATTACATTTTAAATCGCACTACCACAAAGGCTCTTAAAAATATAACACCGGAAGAAGCTTGGACTAAAATTAAACTAGATGTAAGTCACTTCCGTGTATTTGGTAGTATAACATGGGCTCACATTTCTGATGAGAAAAGGAAAGCATTGTAGCCTAAAAGTGAGAAGTGTATATTTTTTGGTTATTATGAAGATGTCAAAGGTTATAGAATTCTTCAACCAAATTGTAATAAAATTATTATTAGAAGAGATGCCAAATTTGATGAAAATATCTTGGCCCACGAGCCTAATTCAGTGATTGTGCTTTCTTCGGCCTGCGAGCCATCTTCGACATTTGTGCCTTCTTCTGTTCCTATTTTGGTTTCTTCTTTAGATGATGATAGTGGGGATGAAAATCCACCTCCTCCTGCTCACCTTCCTCTAGATGAGTCCTTTGAACTTGAACCGACACCAAATCTACCGCTTCCTAGATGGATCCGTTCAACATGAGAAACAACTAGTGATCTTGTCGGTGATCCTTCAGATCAATGTCGAACATGTTCATAGTTCCAACGAGCCTCTTCTCTTTTAGCTCAAGTTTCAGAGACTTGTGATCCAGAGACTTTTCAGAAGCTTCAGGTCATCCAGATTGGGATACAACATTGAATGAAGAATATTGTTCTTTAATGGCGAATGATACTTGGGATCTTGTACCTCTTCCAAAAGGAAGAAAACTTGTTAGATGTAAATGGGTATGCATCAGATGGAACTGTTGAAAGACACAAAGCTTGGTTAGTTGCCAAAGGATTTTCCCAAGCTAAAGGAATTGACTATAATGAAACCTTTACCCTTGTAGCAAAAATGAATTCCATCCACCTTGTTCTTGCCCTTGCTGCCTCACATAAATGGGAGGTCCATCAAAAGATGTTAAATCTATCTTCTTGCACGGATATTTGAAAGAAGAAATCTACATGGAACAACTTCGTGGCTATGTCCAGAATGAATCTAGCCTTATTTTTCTCCTTAAGAAATATATTTATGGTCTTAAGCAAGCTCCTCGAGCTTGGTATGCCAAAATGGACAACTTTATTATTGACACCGGATTCTCTAGATGCCATTCTGATCCTAATGTCTATACCAAGAAAGTAGGAAGCCATCTCATAACCTTGTCCTTTATGTTGATGACCTTATCCTTATTAGTAGTGAATCAAAACTTTTAAACCATGTGAAAACCAGCCTTAAGAAGAAATTTGAAATGACAGACTTAGGTTTTTTGCACTATTTCTTTAGCCTCCAAGTTTTGCAAACCAATGAAGGAATTTTTCTTTCTCAATCTAAGTATGCTTATGACCTTCTTCACCACTTTCACATGGATGATTGTAAACCAACCCCTTCTCCCTTCCAGTCTGGAGTCAAGCTTACTACCACCTATACTTCTCCCAAAGTTGATGACACCCTGTACTGTCAGTTAGTTGGTAGCCTCTTATGCTTGACTCATACCTGTCTTGATCTTTCCTTTGTTGTTGGTCTTGTTTCCCGGTATATGCAAACACCCCATGAAATCCATTGGAAAGCAGCTAAAATGATACTTCGCTATGTCTGTGGTACAATTAAGTTTGGGATACATTACAGTTTAGAGGGGACTCCTTTATTGGTTGGTTTCACTGATTTAGATTGGGCTGACGAACATGATGATCGGAAGTCTACTGCAGGTTATGTTTTCAACCTTGGTTCAGGACCTGTCACTTGGGCCTGTAAGAAACAATAGGCTATTTCACTTTCTTTAGCAGAAAAAAAGTACCGAGCAACATTAAATGCTATTCAGAAAGCCTTATGGCTTCGACATATCCTTTCAGAGTTTGGATTCCAGCAACAACATCCGACCAACCTTTGGTGCGACAATCAGAGTGACATCAAGCTTGCCAAAGATCCAGTTTAACATTAGCGCAACAAGCACATCGAGATACACATGCACTTCATCAGAAATTTCATTCATGATCAAGTTATTGAAGTGCTCTTTTTCCCTACAGAAGATCAAGTTGCAGACATTTTCACAAAGTCTCTTACAAAAGCGAAGTTTTCTAAACTTTGATCTATGTTAGGATTTCAAGAAGTTGTCATTAAGGGGGGATAGGCTCTAATGCCTCCTTCATTCTCCTATTGTGTCACTATTTTAAATCCTTCAATCCTATCCTAAGTTTTCCTTAAGGGGGGATGTTAGGATATTTAGACACTTAGGAGTTAGTTAAGATCTTCTTGGTCTAATGTGTCTTTAGGTAAAAGTGTGTTTCTTTACTATGCATTAGTATGCATTTGTAGTTAGGAAATCCGACGGTCATGTGTAATGTCCCCCACCTCTTAGGGAGGTGATGAGGAGACTCAGTGGGCTGGGCACCCCCACTAGGTCATAGTCTCACACTGAGGGGGGAGGTCAACTAGATTAAAGTTATATTTTTAAGTTGACTTGAGAAAGGGAAACGATAAAAGGAGGGAAAGATAACTCAATAGAAGAATAGAAGTTAACCTTGGGAGTTAACTTAACTCAACAGAGGATTAGAAGGAAAAGTATAAGTAAGAGGCAAGGGTGCACCTATTAGGCATTCTGGATTTGGTATATTGTTTGTTATTGCTCTTGAGCATTCAGTTTGGGGGTTTTGCTGTCCAAACCCTTGTGAGAAACTGAGTGGTGAAATATACACTCACCTTGTTCCACAACTTGGTCTCGAGGATGGAATATTCCTCCACACCATTCTATTCTCAGCATATCTATTCCTAGTGCTTCTGAAGATAACAGGGTCGTATTGTTTTGAGAAGTTTCAGCAAGGGCACACCATTTTGAAGAGAAGGGTTCGATCTAGCCAATCAGGAGGAGCATTGGGAATTTTACCAGTTGGGTTTTACTTGCAGGTGCTCCACCATCATTTTTAGTGCTTTTCCAAAGAGTTATCACCATCAGACATTTAGATTCAGACTAGGACAATTTGGAGGAAAGGAGGACGTCCCACCGTTTTGTATTTCTTAGATATAGAGAGATTTGCTTGAGATCTGGGTCTTAGCCCGATCTACATTCTAGAAGAGTTTCAGAGTATTTGGAGGATTTTCTCATCAGGGCCGAATCACCAAGGGTTTCATCCATCCAGGAGGGCGCAACTTTAGCAGAAGATTTAGAGTTTTGGGGGGGGTTCCTTGGACATTGAGCTTGATACTTCAGGAGGGTGATCCTATCATCCCGATCTATCATCTCACCGAGTTTGGACTCGTTTGGATCCTTCCTTCAGTTGGAGCGATTTATTGAGGGTTTCATCCTTCTAGTGGAGCGTGGCACTTTCCAGTTGAGGGACATTGGCATTCATTTCTTCATGTATTGGTCTTCATATCTTATTCAACCTTTGGGAGGCTTATTGTATCAGTGAGAGCATTTTGTAGCAGCTCATACTTGTCTTGCATTGGATCCATCTGAAGATTATTCTAGATCTGCTCATTCTGTTGTATCTGATTCCTGATTCTATAATAAAGGTCAGATTTATGCTTATGCTTTATATCTTGAATGTGTTATGATATTCATGTGTTGGATGAATCTGTTATAATTGCATTTAATAACTCAATAACACCGCACATCAACAAATCAGTGGTAGTTAGTGATTCCAAGCAAAAAAATTGGCTTGGGATCATTACAGTGGTATCAGAGCTTCGATCCTCCAAACCTGTGGAAGGATCAGTGCATGCAGAGGTACAGTGGTATTTTCATGGGTCGAGGGAATAAATCGAGCAGTGAAATAGATGCCAAAATGGAAGGGTCAGGGGATGACCACGAGCCTCTAGGCTTGGCTCTCATAGCAGCCGAGTTTGACAAGTTCCAACAATTCGTCAACCGCACGGAAAGCACATTGGTGCAACACTTGGGCGAGTACCATGAAACCAACAGAAGGGGACAGGCTGAACTCTCTAAAACCTTGAAGAGGGTTGACGAGAACCTGCAGATAATGAACAAGAATCAATCCAAGCTAAATGAACTTCTGATGCAAGTGACCCGTCAAGGGAAGAACCCTGATACGTATGGGAATAAGGAGGCTGGTGGATCTGGTGGAACCCATGAGGAGATCAGGTATAATCCGAAGAAAGGCCCCAGATCCGAAGGAAGTTTGGAAGGAGACACGACATAGGGTCAAATGGGTAGCAGGGTCAATAAAAAACGATACATACCTACATTCACAGATGAACATTTTGGTCGACATTCAGGTAGCAGAGCTAACCCCAGACCTTACATGCCCACATTCATAGATGAGCAAGGGAAACCGGAATAGGTTGAAGACTTTGTGGAACAAATAGCGAGAAGTACCAAGGAGTACTATAGTTTGGATATGAGGGTCCAAAGACAGATGTCCCTAGATCAGTATTGCCAACTCAGGTTCGGAAATCAATCTAGGACGAACCACAGGGGTAGTTTTGAGTTTGAACATAGAGCAGGGAAGATAGAAATCCCTTACTTTGATGGTACGACCAAGATGACAACATAGTCTTGGGTACAAAAGCTGGATACCTACTTACAGCTCAATCCCATGAGGGAAATGGAGGCCATCAAGTTTTCCACTGTGTACTTGGATGGAAACGCCCATGACTGTTGGTATCATGGACTCACCACACTTGGCCACAATCAGATTGTGTCCTATACAGAATTAACTCAGAGGCTCATTGATAGATTTGATCAAGGAGATCCTGAGCTACATTTTTGGGAGCTCACTCAACTCAAGCAAACAGGTACGGCTGAAGTATATATTGATGAATTTCAGAGGTTGGAAGTTATGGTACAGGATATGTCCCCGACCAGGCTCATGATGCTTTTCATAGAAGGGTTGATGGAACCCTTGAAGGGTTGGGTAAAGTCCTTTAAACCCAACAACCTACAGGAGTCCATTTGGAAGATGAGGGATTTGGGGCCAGCTGTGAAGCCTAAATTCATACCCAGACCACCTCTTAACAGTAGATGAAGAGATCAAAGACCTCTAATGAATCAGGGAGGATGTGACCCAAAAGGGTTTGACAGGGGTTGTGGTAGGATAGATGACAACACCAGAAGGGAGCTGATGAGAAAGCAACTCTGCTTCACTTGCAAAGAACT
Source organism: Picea mariana (assembly GCA_032191745.1). Lineage (NCBI taxonomy): Eukaryota > Viridiplantae > Streptophyta > Pinopsida > Pinales > Pinaceae > Picea > Picea mariana. The sequence goes on along the minus strand of JASDQU011100511.1, from coordinate 756 downwards.
GTGGAATCTGTCACATAAGAGCATGGGACGTGGCCAGGTTCACTATATAGAAGTTACCTCAGACAATGAAGAGGAGGAAGAGTATGGTCAGATACAAAACATTGAGGCCGAAACTGCAGAGACAATAGAAGAGGAGGTTCCTAAACTTGACTGTGTGGCTGGAGAGAAGGCTACCTTGGCATCTATCAGTGGGGTACCCAAGTTCAACACCTTCAGGATGAGAGGGGTCTTGCAGGGACAGAGAGTCTCGGTTCTGATTGATGAAGGAGCTTCTCACAATTTCATTGATGCAACATTACTGAAGAGGAGGCACAGACCTACAGTAGAATTTGAAGGATTCAAAGTGGAGGTAGCAGGCGAGAGTACTATGCCCTGTGATAGATACATACCAGGTATGAAACTCACCTTGGGAAGGCATGAGTTAGTTCAGGATGTGTATGTGATGGATCTTCTCGATACCAACATCATCCTAGGGGTGCAGTGGCTCAGCACTTTAGGACCCATCACCACCAATTACAAGACCATGGAAATGTTCTTTATAGAGGAAGGAGGATGAAAGGTTGTGCTCAGAGGCATGACAGGTAACTCTACCAGAGTAGTCACGACCAAGAGGATGGAAGCCATATTCAGAAGGGAAGAAATTGTATACGCAGCAGAATGCAAGATCTCAACACGGGTGGATGAGAAGGGAAAGGTGCATTACACACCAGAGATTAAAATAATCCTTGAAAGGCACCATAATTGGGCCAATTCCTC
>JASDQU011100510.1:4843-29302 GCA_032191745.1 Picea mariana | reverse complement strand
TTCATAAGATCATAACAAAACCAATAACTTTTATGCCCAAAGGTTTAACAATGAAATATATCCAAATGCGCAATCAAGGTAAGATAATGATCAAGAACATAAGTTTGATAAAACCTTTAGCAGTCATATGATAAACCAGTGATCAAGTGTCTTTCAGCAAATCAACCAAAGACGATGGCAGTCTAATCAACGAAAGAGGTGTTTTCACACTTGCAGTTGTGAAAACTGAGTCGAAATTGAATTGTAATGGTTGCAAAAATGAGACGAATGTCTATTAGCACAATGCGACAATGATTTGTCGTAACACGACAAGGGGTGTAGGCATATTTTTGAGAGCAATCAAAAAAATTGGGTTGGCTGCCAACAGAGTGCTACTAGCTGCAAATCAATTCGTACAATGAAGTGATGAATCCCAAATGAAATAGCATCAGTCAATAATTCAATGAATGCCCTATATTCTATGATATTATTGGTTTCACGACCGAGGCAAACACCTTGTAAACAAGAGTATGGTACAGTAAAAGTACAAGAACTCATGAAGAGACAGTCTAAGCATAGTACTTCTTCAAGTACAACCCATTTTTGGGTTCACTCAAAGGAATGCCATCATAATATACTAACTCGTAAGATCATTTCTCTAACACTCATTTGACGATATATGGACCACGCCACATAGCTTCGAATTTCCCGACTCCTAGCAGATCATGATCTTGTTCATAGAGGAGAACTAGATCTTCCTCAGAGAAAACACGTGGCTTGACATGCTTGTCATATTAGGCTTTTATGCGTTTCTTCTGGGTTTCAATAACTAGGGTGGCATCATTATGGGTCTCATCTAATTGCATAAGATACAATCAACGTTCCTCTTCGGCAGAGGTGTTTGGGAGAAGTTCGACAACTAGTTTCATGGATGGTATTTCACATTCAATCGGGAGGATGACTTCAATGCCGTAGACTATTTGAAAGGGGGTAAATCCCGTAGCAGACTTCAGAGACATTCAATAGGCCCATAATGCCGAAAACAACATCGTGTGCCAGGTGGTCTTATGGATTCCTATTATCTGATGAAGCATAGTGATAAGGATTTTATTTATTGCTTTGACTAGTCTGTTGGCCTATGGATAGTAGGGGGTTGAGTCTTCATGCCGAAGACCCAACTTGTCAGTAAGTTCATACATCATGAAGTTTCAAAAATGACTACCATGATCAGTAACAATAGCTTGTGGGATCCCAAATCGAGTAATAATATGATTAAATATGAAAAGGCCTACAGTTTTCCTGATATTGTTGAAAGTAGGCATCGCCTTGGCCCATTTGGTGAAATAATCCATGGCTACAATAATGTATCCATGCCCCCCATCAAAGTGAGGGTTACAAGTCATGAAATCAATGCCCCATTTCACGAAAGGTCCAATGGAAAGTACAGGGTGTAAAGGAGCGTGATGTGATCTTATCTTGTTGTTGTATGTTTGGAAAGCATGTAATTTTTGGACGGTGGTGATACAATATTTAAATAAAGAAGGCCAAAAATACCCTTCTCGTAATCAATCCAAAATTTCAAATCCAATCTAATATTTTTAATCAAACAAGCACTCAGATAAAAGCTCAGGGATTATACCCTTGTTAAAAATAAAAAATGAAAACTGGAAAATGACTAGAGAGGTGTTCGATCTTTGAAAACCAATCAACAACAAGTCAAAAGTTCAGAAAAAAGTCATATTTTAGCATTAAAATCCTTTCCAGTTGATTAAAGCAAAAACTGGGCATCAACAGAGGCTAAGATCCAACTTAAAAATTTTCACAGACGTCGTCGCAGGCTAATAACATAACACAGTGCAGAAATTAATGGTTTCCGCAAGCCAAAAACGGATAGGGTGCAGAAATCCCACACTGAAGAAAACAACCAGGGTGCGGAAATTGGAGGTTTTTATAGGCTATGTATAAGGTACAGTGCAGAGGTGTTTGTAAATCAAGAAATTATGAGAAAAGGGCAAAGGATCTAAGTGGATTTTTAAATCCAGAGAGTCCGAATGGATCTCCCACGGACTCAGAGACTAATTTCAAATGAAAAGAATAGGTAAAGAGAAAATGGCCAAAAAAACCACAATCAAGTCACATCCCAAGTGGAGTTGCCAATTTTGTTATTGGATAAATCGGTGAATGCAGACAAAAACTAAGATCACTAGATCCACCTGAATCTATAACAAAAATAGAAAGGACATGATGCTTTCCCTAAGTTGCTACCATTGAATTTATCACCAAAGAAGGAATGTATGACATACCTTTATATATTGGTTCCCTATATCTCTGTTGTCCCTACTTCACTTCGATGCTCTTGTGAGATCAGATCTGCAATGACATAAACCAGCCAAAGTGAAAGAAACAATTATAGATTCAATGGAAACCTAAATGTGTGATCAAGGAGTCATGTAATAAAATACTAATTACTTTATGGGAAAGAGACATGTCATTGTATCATATTAAGTAAAAGTGGAAGATAAAACCAGATTGCCTTGATGTCACAAGTTCCCTTTTGGTGTTCCTTTAGTCCATTACACACATACACTTGATCTAAATTTGCATGAAGATAATCCACAAGTCTTGATGGACAAATGGAGGCCTCAACCATCAATTGTATCAGGATTCTCCACACAGTCTTCATTCTATTCTTTGCTCAATCTTGTTTGACCTTTCTTAACCTTTTCCATGAGAAATCCATTATTATATAGGAGAATATGAAGTGGTTACTAGGATGGGAATGATTCCACCAAATCAGAAAAGCTAGTGAGATCACAACCATATAGACACCACCTCACATTCTAGAAGATTCTCCTTCTAGAAATTTCATGAAACTTATTCCTTTTCTTAGCTTCAAGTGTCATCGTACCCTACCTATATAGCAGCATGCAAAAATCCTGATGGTCAGGCATATAGCAGCCTACAGAAATCCTTGATTTCCGCACTATGTACCACTGTCAGCCTGCGACATCATTCTAAAAATGTGCCTCATAGGGGAAGAAACTTAGTCATTTTCCTCATGTGAAAGATTTTTTTGGAAGCCTGAACACATGCCTATGGGGTCATCATATGAGTGACCAAAATAATGTGTAACAAGGGCGGGTTGGCTATCTCAGCCCTTCCAATTCATTTCCCGGACATAGGTTGCAGTTTCAAATCCATGGTGTTCCATACACTATTGCAATGAAACTTTAACCAATCAATGGGTGCCACATGGTAGCCCATGTTTGGTCCATGTGGCACCTTCTTATTCACCTAATTCCGATGCCAAATGTAAAATTCCGATTGGTCCAGTTGTCTGCCCTGTCATCGACCACTATACCTTCCACATCATCAGTTCGGATGTGCCACATGCCACCCTTGCAGTGGTGACACATGTCAATCCCTAATAAGTCCACATGTCACATCAGCCTCTGTCCATGTTAGCACCACGTACTCTACCACATCACTACCATGCACCCTGCCACGTTAGCTATATGGTCATACGGCTTGTAGAGTTAGCTATCAGGTGGCACTGTACGGACTGTACGATCAACATTTTTTTCCCTATTTGTCCAAATGAATAGATTGCGCTATCTAGAGCATATGAAATTCGTTTGAGCCCATTAAAGTTGCATTGTGTTCGTATTGAGGGGGCCTAGACACATGTTTGTTTTGAAGCCATTATGAGAACTTTTATTGCTAGTCCTTTCTTATCCCCATCAAGCTCATGGATCTAATTATGGATCACACCTCCCCACTAAATACCTTCTGGTCCCCAAAAGTTTACTAACTAGTCATCAAGTTCAGGATAGGCCACCCGACTTGTTCTCTATCTTTGAACTCTATCTTTGAGCTCTGTCCTGTGCACCTGTCTCATCAAGATCAACTGTAAAAAAATCATGACAACTGACAACATATTGTTATTCATTTGTACCCTTTCACATCTTATTGAAGACACTATCATTAATGTAGACAACATTACTAATGATAGCATCAAAAATATGACTGCAAATGAGCTTATATGTTTGTAATATTTGCACAACATTAGCTTATCTTGAAGAAAAGTGTGATTGATTTTCCATTCTACAATTATCTCATGTTCTTGACTAAGATCAATTACTTGATTTGAAACAATTATAGGTGTGTTTCTTGCTTGAGATGCCTTTCTTAATTGTTCCAGGGTTTGAAGATATTTATTTTCCTTTAAATGACGAGCATGAATCACATATTCTTGACCTTCTTTGGTTAAATGAAATTGATTCTTTTCCTTGTAAAAGATTTCTTTGCGATCATATAAGTAGGGAATTCCTAAATTCATTCCTCAATCACTTAGTGTCACCACATCACGTGTTACCTCATCCACAAAATTAGATGAAATAGAAAATTTTAATGTGCACTGCTTTGTTATGTGAAATTGATGAGTATTGTTTATCCATTTAAGTGTGTAAGTCTTATGATGCATATGAGTGTTTAATCCCAACTGTTTAACCAATTCCTCTAAAATTAAGATAGATTGAGATCCACTATCTATCAATGTGTCAGCCATAGTGTGCCTCATATGTTAAACAATTTACTTCTACAATCAAATCCTTCACCATTTTTACCTGTCATACGAATCAATGGGACTTTTCATTCATCACCTGAATCTGATTCAAAGTCTGTGGGTCATGTTGCTGCTGCAACTTTTTTCCTCCCTTTCCTTTATTTGAACCACTTTGGTCTCTTCTTAGGATGCAATTTCGAAAAATGGTACTCATCATGCCCTCTTCCTTGCAATGCTTGCAAGAGGGCTTCTCTTCCTTTCTCACCACTGAATTTTCCTTCTTTCCATTTCACTTCCTTTTGTCCTCTTTCCTTCAAGATGATTCCCCTGATACACCAACCTATGTTTTCCCTTCTTCAATGTATGTCGCTTGAATAGAAACCTCATCAAGAGTAGTAGGTCCAAACATGAATAAAGTATTTCGAATATGTGCAGGTAAACCTCCTATATACTTCATAAGAGTTTCTTGGGTATGTAAAGGAATATCTAACATCAATGCCATTTTACGAAATCCATTAGTGTATTCTTGCATTGTTTGTCCTTTTCTTAGTTTAAGAGATTTCCATTCAATTAATGCTTTCTCTTTATAACCCAAAGGATATCATTTCTTTCTAAGTGTAGAAATGAAACTTTTCCATGATGGAAATACATTACCCACTTGTTGCGTGCAATTTTTCAATTTTATTTTCCACCAGATGAGTGTTGTGCGTACAAGTCTAACTGATGCCAACTTGATCTGAGTTGCCTCATCCTTGATTTGTTTCACACCGCAATAAACCTCCATCTGTTTGTCCCAATTGTCAAGTCTCTCTGCATTAACTTCACCATCATACATGGGTAGTTCGAATTTAACATCAATTTTTAATAAAGACATTTCATTCTTATTTTTATGGACATGTTTCTTTGCACTACTTTTAGAACTTCAACTTGAAGAAGAATGAGAAGAAGGAGGTAAACATGGAGGTGAAGGAGGAATTTGAGGATGATCCTCTAATTATTCAATTTTTCCGTTTGAATATTCACCCAGATTTGGTCTCTTCCATTCCAAGTAATCCTCATACAAAACCATCATCATCTCTAACATGGTGAATAAAGTTTTTCGAAACTCTTTCTCATCCTGAGAAAGTCCCTCTTCTGATGCCATATTCTCGTTTTGAGAAGTTCTCTTTCTCAATCCAATCAATGGATTATCTTCAACAATCTTTCCTTCACCATGACGTAGCTTTTTCTTGGTAATCATGCAAACTCAAATCCAAATGTCAACCAGCTCTGATACCACTTGATTCGAAAAAATCTTTTAAACGACAATGGTTTAGTTATTTAGCATGTGTTAATTAACCATTTAGGAAGATGAATGAAAGATGAATAATTATAGAAGAAGCATAACATCCATATAAAAATGTATAGATATGAAATAAATCATGAGGATTATCAATCCATAAACACCAATGTGATAACATAGTTTGGCAATCTTGCTTACGTCTCCGGGCCTTTGTCTCAGTGGGTGAGGCTTTCTTGTTTTTGTTAAAATATTTAAAATGACATAATAATAGTGCCACAAAGTTTACAAACTAATCTGGTCTTGTTCTACCAGATATCTAGAACCCAATGAAACTAACAACACTGAAATCGGATGACCAATGCTCCCAGAAATGGCCCACAAAGTTGCTTTCCTCAATAGCTTCCATGCATAAAAATGGCTTTAGCCTAAAAAATATTTAGCATCGATTTTTTATAAACCTCCTCCTTGGCTTCAACAAACCTTGGTTTATATATATATGAAGTTCGTAACAACCTCCCAACTTTCCCTCGAGATATGGCCTCAAAAACGGCCCAATATCCCCTCAAAAAGACCAAAATCACACAAATTTGTTGATAAAATCATTTAAAAACCATATAATAAATTGAAAACCCACTTTTTAGTATATATTAGGGCACATCCCCTTATTTACTGTCCACTGGTCATATTTACCACATCCATGTGGCCAGGTGCTAACATCTATGCACCGACCCCCTTGAGTCTCGATCCTGGTCTTATGGTGCAAGGCCATATGGACAAGTGTTGTTCCCTCCACATGCTAACAGTTGGAATGGCCCCCCAATCTCTAGCGTCGGTTTATATGTGAGGTTTAACATGATCAGGATTTGAGCTACACCCATAAAAAAATGTTCACTAACTGAATAACATGGTCCTATGTGAGTGGTCTCATGTGTCGAGGGCTGGGGCTAGGCCCCAACCCTTTCCCACCCGAATATACCACTTCAGTCAACTTAAGTACAAGTGGATTTGTATATGGTTAATACCTACAATGAGGGCAGGCTAGCTATCCTGGCCCTTCCAAGTCATTGTTTAGAAATAAGGCGCAGGTTCAAATCCACTGTGCTCCAAACACTTTTGCAATGAAGCTTTAACCAATTAATGGGTGCCACATGAAAACCCATGTTTGGGCCACATGGAACCTTCTCATTCACCAAATTATGATGCCACATGTCAAATGATCATTGGTTCAGTTGTCTGCCCTCTCACCAGACACTATACCTGCCACGTGTCATACCTTCCATGTCATCCGTATGGATGTTCCATGTATCACCCTTGCAGTGGTGACATGTGTCACTCCCTGATAGGTCCACCTGTCACATAAAATGCCCAATTAGCCTTTGTCCACGTCAATGCTACATAATCTGCCATGTCACTGCCACGTAGCCTTCCATGTCATTTGTACAACTGTACAACCTATACAGTCAGCTTCCATGTGGCATTGTACAGATTGTACGGACTATGCATTCAACATTTTTTTTGCTTATTTGTCCAAATGAACAAATCGCTATATCTGCAACATACGAAGTTTGTTCGAGCCCGTTCAATTTGCATTGGGTTCATATCGACGAAGACTGCGAAAAGTCTATTTTGAATCCATTATGAGAACTTTGATTTTTAGGCCTTTCTGAGCCCCATCAAGCTTGTGGATCCAATTCTGTATCAATCATTCTAGAAGCTAGATATTATGGGACATTTTAAATCCTGTATAGAATAAGAAAAATTGTACAAACATTAATTACCTATTCATATTATATCTCATAATGTTTTTCGTGTTCCTATGCTATCGAAATGTGTGCATGATATTAACAATGTAATTGATTGGGTACTGATCTAAATGGAATGAGAGGGAGACTTCTAGGTAGAGACTCTATGGATGCTAGATAGGAAAGTGACATTACCCTGGAACAAATCCATAAATTAGTTTAATATGCAATGGAAACATTATTGACCATATGAGGATACATGGGATCTAGAGGATAATGGCATACCCATATTTTATCTAATCTAGAGAGTATTCCTAGGTTAGTGTTATTCCAAAGGAAATAGGAATGCAATACCCCAATTTTGACCCTTAAGATATAATTGATAATGTAAATAGTGTTTTTGCTAATTTTTTTCTAGTTTTTTAAGCCATGTCATCTAATATTGAATAAACCATGATGCAAATAAATTTTAAATATTCATGTTGTGGAGCCAAAGGTGTAGGATCAACTAGAGAATAATGAGTCTTAGATTTAGTGGTGTGTTTTTTAAATTTATTTTTATAGTTTTACATGTTAATCCAACACGTCAAGTTATCATATTCATATTGCAAAATATATATATATATATATATATATATTAATAATATGTGTACATGGTAATGAGTACTAGAAACACAAGAGGACTATCAACCAACAAGAGGGGAAGATAGGGTGTGAAAAGTGATAGATAATATCTTATGTCAAAGTTATCTATGTATTTTTATCCATGGCTTTTAAATTATTGGAGAACTTGTAATATTCTTCCACTTGTTCTCAAGTTTTTATGTGTGATATCTGACCTATTTTTATTAAATGTAGTGGAGAACTCCAAATATTTCTCTATTTTTGTTTTAAGTTTGTATGCACCTTTTTTAATATTAAGACATGATTGCTTGATCTCTTATTTTCCCAACTTGATTAATTCTCCATCCTTACCCTCTTTCCATATAAAAGGATAATTTCCTCCCTTAATTTAGCATCCAAGTTCCTTAATTATCCTTATGCTTCCCATATGTTGTAGGAATAGTTTCCTCTTCTATATGTATGTTTAATTTATTCCGATATACCTTCTATTGTTTTCCTAAATTTTCATAGAAATCCAATATGAAATAAAGTAACCTATAGTCTAATTGTTTTGAACTATGAGAGATCCCAACTTACCAAAATTGTTAATTATATTCCTTAGATATTACAAATATAATGAATTGCACCACTATCAAATAGATTTTCTATCCCCTATACTATGTCATTTAACATTCATGCTTTATCCATTAAGTATATGAAGGAATCCACTGTGCTATAGAATCAAGATGAATTACCAAGTGTGAGATTGAAAGAGGCTAAGAGGAAGTTGGTGAAGTGGAAGACAAAGCATTCTCATATGTATTAAATGATTGATAATGGATGTATTGTTGTTGATATAGGTTGATATCGATGTCATCTCACCTCTTCCACTAACTCAATAGTTTTTTGTCTTCATGGAAAGGTTTCTACGATTTTTCGAGTCCCAAACATCCAGGTATATTTTAAGGACGTAAACAATGATTTTTGTAAATTAAAGGGGTCAAGGGTTTTCATGTTCTACCCGATACCTATCCAAAATTAGTAATCCTTAGATGTTTCTTTCCAATTAGCTATCATGCACCGCAAACGAAGATCGTATGAAACATTTGTGCCCATAGGAAGTTGATGTATCAAATAACCACCTTGGGGCCCATAATACCTTTTGTGTTTCATATTATATGCTTAGGGTTTTGATTTTTAGGATTTTTTCCTTTTTTCTTTTAGGATTCATGATAATAGGCCCTTCTTTGCCTCTTTGCAATCATTTTTTTAAATGAGCGTAGCCGACATATCTATCTCTTCAGAGATAAGATACCACCATTCTACCCAATTTTTATTATATAGTATTCTTCTATTTTATTCAATAATATTAGATTTCATTGTATTTTTATGTTCTCTACAATAGTTATGTCTGTATCTCATATCATTCTCAATATAACCCAGATTAGTTGTTATGGAGATCTACAGTACTATGGAAAGTTAAGGATAAGTTGGATATTTAGTGCTAGTCTTTTCCCTTATTGTTTCATATCCCAAGTTGGGGGTGGTATTCTCAGAAGATAATTATAGTTAGATGGTGAATGGATCCTATACAATCAATTTCCATTTGCACTACACCTTCTAAAGATAGGTAGCTCAATTTTGTTTAGCATGATGTCTAAACAGTCTATTGTAAATTTGTTTATGGATTGTTCAAACTTTGTATTGGTAGATAGAAAAGAGTGTAGTATCAAAACACACTCGAAGACCTAATTGTGATAGGAAATACTACACTATTTAATTGAAAAAGAAAGAAAGGAGAGAGAAAAATAGAACCAATCTTCACACACAAGGGACTAAGAAACCATATCGAATCACATTGTATTAATAATTTATCATGAGTAAAATATATAAGACTCTCCACAAGAGGAGTAATGTGCACTAGTTTGGGGTTTCCATGTGCATGCTCAAGTAAAAAATCAACCTCTCCCACTTGCAACAATTAACTAAAGTCAAAAGTTGCTAATAATAAGAAAAGGTAAAAAAATATAGGTGTGAACTAAGTCAAAAATCTAAATGAAGTCAACATGCATTCCATAATAGAAAACCTTTCCTCAATTAAGACTAGAGTCTAAGAATGGAACCAAAGACATATTTGAGAGAGAATTTCATAAATATGGAAAGTAACTAAAAATAGGTAAATAGGTGAAATGAGTTAACTCCAAGAATAATATGGGTAATGCACACTTCCATAAGAGACGAATATTCTCAAGGTGCACTATCTAGCCATGAAATAGGAATTATATCTGAAAATTAAGGAGTGAAGCACTCTTCCCCTAAAAAATAGGAATTTTCTTAATGGTGGCTAAAAAATAGGAATTTTCCTAACATTGGTTTATGATCCCATCATTTTGGAAACCTGTTTTATTTTCCCATGGTATTACATATAGGCATCCACTGACCAAAAATAGACCTGTTATAAATACACATTTTATAAACAACACTCCTAAATACTAGGGAAAATAGAGATAATGAGTATGTCAGTAAGTATGTAGCTGAGCATGTACCCCAACACCCCCCCTTAAACACAAATGGGGTGTGAAAAATAATGATTCTCGATAATATGAAGCCATGTTAGGTACTCATGTACAATCATAAATGCACAACAACTGAACAAAAGTGAGATAAAGAGGAAAATTCCAGTGGGAACAAAACCCCCCCTCAAAATATGTTGCTAACAAGAAAACGAATGATAACAAGTTTAGTTTCTAAGTTGATGTATCCCTCACTCCTAGAATATCCCTCAAGAAGACAATCCGTAAAAGGATTTGTGAATATGTATTCCACCTACTCTGAAGATGGACAAAAGTGCATCTCAATGACTCCATCCTGAATCCATCCTCAAATAAAGTTCATATGAACCTCGACATGCTTGTTCTACCGCCTCCTAAGTAGGTCTCTACATAGATTGAGAGTACTCTAATTACCACAACATATAATTGTAGGATGATAAAAATTAAATCCCAACTCTGTAAGAAAGTGTTGCAACCAAATAGCCTAAGTATTAACATTGAATGCACCCATGTATTTTGCCTCCATTGATGATAAAGAAATCATTGATTGCTTCTTACTTAACCAACAAATGGGTCTTGACCCAAGGTAGAGGACATATCCTGAAGTGGACTTGTGATTAGTTTTATCACCTATCCAATCTAAGTCTTTGTAACCAACAATATCTAAGGAATATCCTTCTACATAGTGTATACCAAAAATAGTAGTCCCCTTGAAATATGTAAGAATCCTCTTTGTTTCCTTCTAGTGAAGCTCATAAGGCTCCTGCATGTAGCTTGAAACTGATTCAACTTCATAATATATGTCCGTTCAACAATGTGTAAGGTAGAGAAGAATCCCCATCAACTTTTGATATCTATTACAATCAACCAAAATTTCTGCAATGAAAACCTCTAGTCTAACTTGTTGGGGTACATGCTTAACTACATACTTAGTAACATACTCATTTTTTCCATGTTCCCTACTATTTAGGAGGACTGATATTTATAGTGTGTCTATTTATAACATGCTTATTTTTATCCAGTGGATTCCTATATGCAATACCATGGGAAAATACCATGGGTTTATAAAACCATGGGCTCATAAACCACCATTAGGAAAATTCATATTTTTTTAGCTAACATTAGGCAAATTCCTATTTTTTAGGACATAATTCCTATTTCCTTAATTTTAGGAGATATTTCTTATTTCATTGCTATAGAGTGCACTTTAGTAAGAATATTAGCCTCCTAGGTGTTAGGATATGTGGACACTTAGGAGTTAGTTAAGATATACTTCATCTAATGTGTCGTTAGGTAAAACTGTGTTTCTTAGTGTGTTTCTTTAGTATGCATTAGTATGCATTTGTAGTTAGGAAATCCGATGATCACGATATGTTCCCAACATAGAGGGATTTGACGGTTCATACTCTCCTCAANACTACAAATGCATACTAATGCATTTGTAGTTAGGAAATCCGATGATCACGATATGTTCCCAACATAGAGGGATTTGACGGTTCATACTCTCCTCAATCTTAACAGCCATTGATCAGTGGCTTAACACCCGATTGGTCCATGATATCTATTTAAAGAGCATGGAGGTTCATTTGTCGATGATCGTTTGTGAGAAAATATATTGTAAAATCTCTCTGTAATATTTTACTTTTGCATTAATAAACTGCTCCAAGTGGCCGCGTTGGATGGGGCCGTGGATGTTTCCCCGTAGGTGTTTTACCACGTGAAAACATCAATGTGTTGATCTTTAATATGGTTATGTGAGTGGTTACTAAAGTTTTACATCCTCTATTGGAATACATGTGTTGCCGAACATGGTATAAAATCCTGTTTGAAGACCCGCTCCTGTTGTAGATCAAGATCATGAAGCCGAGTTGTCTCATATCCATTTTATGTCATTTCCATACATTTATGGTCTGATATGACTGTTCCATTTCATCCAAAGCATTCATTTTATTTAGGAACACTTTTCATTTCACTCGAAAAGGTTTATGTTTTCCCAAGATACGACCATTACAGTCAAATCTAGAGGTATAAAGCCCGATTACGCATTTTTTAAATTTCTGCAAAGTTTTATTTTGGTTTTATTTCAGTTTGTATTTTTGTATTTCTGGGTTTCTAGTCTTTTAGATCTACATATTCTCTTTTCCTCGTGCCCTGTGTGATCTCAGAAAATTAGAAACATATAAGAAAAGGTGCATCTTCCGGGTAAGCTAACCAAGATCTAACCCTTGTTGTCATCGAGAAGCGAAAAAAAAATTCTTGTGTGAAATGAGTTTTTTTTTAGCACGCTCTCCAAGGTTGTATTCCACAACAACAACACCCTCAATCCTCCTTCTGAACATTATAATATGTTTTTCTACACCATTTGGTTAAAACTTGTCGTATTAAGTAACAGCTCTTGAGTTCAAGTCGCTCTTTTGTTACTTTTTTGAAAAAGTTCATGCTAAAATTGTAAAGTGTATTTCACTTCAAGTATAAAAGTGAATCACTATAAGTAGCTTTAATATTTTATTTTAGAGTTATTTATTTTGCATGAATCTTTTTTGTTATAAAGTAATTTCATTGTAAAATTGATGCGCGCTTCTCTTTATAAAAGTGGGTCACTTCATAAAGCAACTTACACTATCACGTGGTCAGTTGGCTATCATTTATGCCTTTTTTTAAAAGGGCATAACTCTCACATTGAAAGTCTGTTTTCAATGCCGTTTTTTTAAAACTACATAACTTTTCGATATATTTCCATCTAGATCATCAATTTTAGTTTTTAAATCCATATTATCTGCATATCTAATATGGATTCTACAAGTAATGTTTTTCTTACCAGCACCAACTACTTCCAATGGAAATCTCATATGGAAGATTTATTAAGAAGTAAAGGCTTGTACTGGATTACCATGGGAAAGGAAAAATAACCCACTGATGATGATAAGAAAGCCAAATGGGCTAATAAGAGTAATGAAGCACGTGGACTAATCAAAATGTCCATCTCTCTTGATTTAAGATACCACCTCCAAGAAATTGATGACCCCGAAGAAGCTTGGGACAAGATTGAATCTGTGTTTGGTAAACTCAATATTATTTGAGCACAATAGTTAGAAAATCAAGTACTAACCTTGATTATCTATCTATCTAGGTTTAAAACACTTAGAATTTTATGTGAAGAATGTAAGATAAAAATGGAGGAAGAGTGCTACATCTATCTTATTCTTTCTAATCTAGGTACTGCATATTTCGTGTTTTTATCTGACTTTTATGACATGAGAGAGGCTCTAGGGAAATTTTATGAAAAACCCACTCTTGAGTCCTTTTGTGATGCTTTGATTAGAGAGGAAGATAAGCTTGTGCAACTCGGAGTGATCAACACTGCAAGTACCTCCAACAAAGCCTTAGTGTCCCAACAGTAAGATAAACCCAAGAATCCAAGGAAGAAACATCCTTGCCACAACAACAATCAATATAAGGGTCCTAAACCCACTCAGATAACCTTTTCTCCGAATGGAGACAAAGCAGCAAAATATAAAAATAAGAAGACTGACATACATTGCAACTTTTGTGATAAAGATGGTCATGATGAGTCCAATTGTTTCAAGAAGATGACATCTTTAGAAGAAGCAATGAATAAGCACAACATTAGTATTGATCCTAATTATTCATCTTCTTCTCATGGACATGCACTTTATGCGTCTGGTTTCTCCTTCAACTCACCTTCTACTTCTACTTCTAATAAGTGGCTTATTGATTCTAGAGAATATTATCATATGGCTAAGGATAGAGACATGTTTTCTACTCTAAATGAATGTAATACTAAGAAAATATTTGTTGGTGGTGATAGATCTCTTTGGAACAATACAAGTAGAAAATAGTCATTTCAATGATGTATTATGTNGTATATCAAATCACTCATTTAGGTGAAGGTAAAACCGTAGAGTTTTCACCTCACCAAGTTGTAATCAAGGATCTAAAAGATCCTAATCATGTTCTTACAACTGGAATTGTTGATGATATTATCAGGTTGTACAAGTTTGACAACTTTGGGTCATCATCTTTTTCATCAGTTTTTGTTGCTCATAGCGATGACTTGAGAAAACTTTGGTATGAGCAGTTTGGTCATCTAAACTATCGCTCATTGCCACAGCTATGTAATAAACAAATGGTGACTATTCTTCCTCTTGTTTCATGCAGAGATAGTGTTTGTGCTGGTTGTGTTCTCGGCAAACATCTTCGGGACAATTTTTAAAAACATGACTCTTGGCACACCTCGGGTCCTTTGCAACTTGTTCATAGTGATTTGTGTGGTCCACTTTCTTCTCCTTGTTTTTCTGGGTGCAAGTATTTCTTAACTTTCATTGCTAACATTTCTAGACGTACTTTGGTTTACTTCTGAAAACTTAAGAGCAAAGTTTTTGACAAGTTTTTGGCCTACAAGGCCCTTGTAGAAAAGCAATCTAGACATCAAATTCAAAGGTTAAGAACAGATAATGGAGGCAAATATGTGAACAATAATTTTACAAATTACTACACTACACAGGGAATCCAAATGCAACACACTGTTCCATATACACCACAACAAAATGGTGTTGCTAAGAGAAAGAAACACATATTAAAATAAATGTCTAATTGTTTGATCCAATCTAAGGTATTAAGTCTAAAGTATTGGATGGAAGCCATCAATTGTGCAAATTACATAGTAAATCACACTCCCACAAAGGATCTTAAAAATATAACACTGGAAGAAGCTTGGACCAAAATTAAACCATATGTAAATAACTTCCGTGTATTTGATAGTATAACATGGGCTCACATTCCTAATGAGAAAAGGAAAGAATTACAGCCTAAAAGAGAGAAGTGTACATTTGTTGGTTATTTTGAATATGTCAAAGGTTACAGACTTCTTCAATCACATTGTAATGAAATTATTATTAGAAGAGATGTTAATTTTGATGAAAATCTCTTGGCCTACGAGCCTAATTTGGAGTTTGTGCCTTCTTTGGCCTGCGAGCCTAATTCTACGGTTGTGCCTTCTTCGGCCTGCGAGCCATCTTCGACATGTGTGCCTTCTTCTGATCCAGTTTCTTCTTCAAATGATGAAAAT
Source organism: Picea mariana (assembly GCA_032191745.1). NCBI lineage: Eukaryota > Viridiplantae > Streptophyta > Pinopsida > Pinales > Pinaceae > Picea > Picea mariana. The sequence goes on along the minus strand of JASDQU011100510.1, from coordinate 13,491 downwards.
GAGGATGAAAATCCACCTCCACCTACTCACCATCCTCCAGATGAGTCCTTTGAAGCTGAACCAGCACCAGTTCCACCACTTTATATATGGGTCTGTTCAACACGAGAAGAAGTTGGTGACCTTGTCGGTGATCCTTCAGATCAACATCGGACACATTCACAGTTCTAGTGAGCCTCTTCTCTTTTGGCTCAAGTTTCAGAAACTCATGATCCAGTGACATTTGTAGAATCTTTAGGTCATCCAGATTGGGATACATCAATGAATGAAGAGTAGTGTTCTTTAATGGAAAATGATACTTGGGATCTTGTACCTCTTCTAAAAGGAGTAAAACTTGTCATACATAAATGGGCCTATAGAACTAAGTATGCATTATATGGAAGTGTTGAAAGACACAAGGCTCGGTTAGTTTCCAAAGGATTCTCCGAAGTTGAAGGAATTGACTATAATGAAACCTTTTCCCTGTAGCCAAAATGAATTCCATCTACCTTGTTCTTGCCCTTGCTGCATCACATAAATGGGCAATCCATCAGATGGATGTTAAATCTACCTTCTTGCATGGTGATTTGAAAGAAGAAATATACATGGAACAACCTCATGGCTATGTCCAGAATGACTCTAGCCTTGTCTCTCGCCTGACAAAATCTCTTTATGGTCTCAAGCAAGCTCCTCGAGCTTGGTATGCCAAAATGGACATATTTCTTATTTCCACTGGATTCTCTAGATGTCATTCTGATCCTAATGTCTATACCAAGAAAGTAGGAAGCCATATCATAATCCTTGTCTTTTATGTTGATGACCTTATCCTTACTGGTAGTGACACAAAACTTTTAAACCATGTGAAAATAAGCCTTAAAAATAAATTTGAGATGACAGACTTAGGATTTTTGCACTATTTCCTTGGACTCCAAGTTTTGCAAACCAGTGAAGGAATTTTTTCTTCCCATTCTAAGTATGCTTGTGACCTTCTTCGTCGCTTTCACATGGATGATTGTAAACCAACCCCTTCTCCCTTCTAGTCTAGATTCAAGCTTACTTCCACTTATACTTCTCCTGAATTTGATGCCACCCTGTACCATTAGTTAGTTGGGAGCCTCTTATACTTGAATCATACCCATCCTGATATTTCCTTTGTTTTTGGTCTTATTGTCCGGTATATGAAAACACCCCATGAAAGCCATTGAAAAGAAGATAAAAGGATACTTCTCTATGTTTGTGGTACAATTCAGTTCGAGATACATTACAGTTCAGGGGGGACTCCTTTATTGGTCGGTTTCACTGATTCAGATTGGGCTGGCGACCCTGATGATCAGAAGTCTACTGTAGGTTATGTTTTTAGCTTTTGTTTAGGACCTGTCACTTGGGCCTATAAGAAACAATAGGCTATTGCACTTTATTTAGCAAAAGAAGAGTACCGAGTAGTGGTAAATGCAAATCAGGAAGCCTTGTGGCTTCGACAAATCCTTTCAGAGTTTGGATTTCAGCAGTAGGATCCGATGAGCCTTTGGTGCGACAATCAGAGTGACATAAAGCTCACCAAATACCCATTTCAACATCTGTGTAGAAAACACATCGAGATCTACATGCACTTCATTAAAAATCTCATTCATGATCAATTTATTGAAGTGCCCTTTTGTCCTACAGAAGATCATGTTGCAGAAATTTTCGCAAAGTCTCTTACAGAAGCGAAGTTTTCCAAACTTAAATCTATGTTAGGATTTCAGGAAGTTGTCATTAAGGGTGGATAGGTCTAATGCCTGCTTCCTTCTCCTATTGTGTCACTATTGTAAATCCTTCAATCCTATCCCATATTGTTCTTAAGGGGGGATGTTAGGATATTTAGACACTTAGGAGTTAGTTAATATCTACTTGGTCTAATGTGTCATTAGGCAAAAGTGTTTTTCTTAGTGTGTTTCTTTAGTATGCATTTGTAGTTAGAAAATTCGATGGTCACGATATGTTCCCGACATAGAGTGATCTGACGGTTCATACTCTCCTCGATCTTAACGATGATTGATCTGTGGCTTTACACCCGATTGGTCCATGATCTCTATTTAAAGATCATGGATGGTCATTTTCCGATGATCGATGATGAGAAACTCTATTTTGAAATATCTATGTAATCTTTTTATTTTGCATTAATAAACTTCTCCAAGTGGCTGCGTTGGTTGGGGCCATGGATGTTTCCCCGTAGGGATTTTACCATGTGAAAACATCGATGTGTTGATCTTTGATCTGGTTATGTGAGTGGTTACTGGAGGTGTTTGTCCTCTGTTGGAATACATGTGTTGTCAAACACTAGGGATGTGTGCTTTACCCATCTAATACTTCGAGTTAACTCACCTCACTTATTTAGTGAATTTACATGATTAGAAAATTCTCACTCAGTTAGGAATTTAGTTCTATTCTTGGACTCTCATCTTATTCTAGGATATTTTTTCTATTATGGAATGCATGTTGACTTCATGTATATTTCTCACTAAGTTTGCACCTATATTTTTGAAATTTTCTTATTATTAGCAACTTTTGACTTTAGTTAAGTGTTTTTTATTGGGAGAAGTTACTTTTTTACTTGAGCATGCACATGGAAATCCCAACCTAGTGTGAATTACTCCTCCTATAGAGAGTCCTATATATTGTACCAATTATCAAGTATTAATACATTGTGATTAAAGTTCTTTTATTAGTCTCTTATATGTGAATATTGATTCTATTTTTCTCTCTCCTCTCTCTCTTTTGCAATTAGCTAGGTTATTATTTCCTTCTCACAATTAGGTCTTGGAGTGTTGTTTAATCCTAGATGGTATCAAAGATATTATTTTGAGGGAGTATTCATTTTTATTGTAGTTTTATATACCAAATTTGACATCCCATAGAGAACTATGGATCAACCATCTTATTTAGTGATCTTGAGACCCTTCAACTACTTTGAGTGGAAGCCCAAGATAGAGATTGTACTTCGAAGAAAGGGTTTGGATAGGATTACCATGGGGACTAAGGTTGAGCCTAATTCAGCCATAGAGAATTCAAAATACTTTAACATAATGGATGAATCTTATGGGATATTGTGCTTGAGAATCTCTCCATATCTCCTCTTTCATGTCGATACTTGCAAGACTCCTAAAGATGTTTGGAAAATGTTGAATTATTTTCTAGGAAACCAAAATAATGTAAGAGGTCATTAGCCAGAGAATGATCTACATGCATTAAATCCAAGATATTTTTAGACACTACGTGACTACTTTTGTAAGTTTAAAACTTTTCTTTCTCATGTTAAGTCTTGTGGAATTGATAAGAAATATGAACAATTAATCTTTTCAATTCTAATAAAACTAGGACCATAGGATTTTGTATACACTTGTTCTTTTCATACTACCAAGTTATCTATGGGGTCTACATGGAATATTTAATCCCTATATTATTTCATGGATTCACTTATACATTAGAAAATAAATCTCATCCAAATAGGAGAACTTAATAATTCGAAGCCCCATGTGCTTACATCTCCAAAAAGTTCAAAGTGGAATAAGCAAAAGATCAAGGGTAAGAAGGACCAAGAGATTAAGAAGGAAGGTGAAAACAATTTCATAGATGAGAGTTTGAGCTCCAAGGAATAAAAAGGAAAGAAGGATAATACAAAGTGTTCATGTTGTAACAGGTGGTTCCATCCTGGGAGTCCTTTAATGAAAAACACCATATATCTCATGGAAAAAACACTTGGGAAACATCACCTAGAGGATTGTATTTCATCTAATGCCAGGAACAATCCGTCATCAGAAAGAGGTAATGGTCAGGCATTACTTTCTCTTTCATCTTCTCCTAATTATTTGGTCCTTAATTCAGGGGATACCCATCACATGGCCTCATGTGATAGATTTTTCTCATACTTGGAGAGTTGTTCCAGACCATCGATCTTCATGGGAGATGATTATAATATAGAGGTGTGTAGTAGGGGTAGATTTGATCTAGACAATGGATTATTTCAAGATGTACTTCATGCTCAGAATATTTCAGTGAATCTTCTCTCCATATATCAAATAACCCATTCAGGTTCAGGGAAGAAGGTGGATTTCACTCTGGACTCGGTTATTATTTTTTACTTGTCAAATGGTTCAAAAATTGTCGTTGGTGAGGTTAATCACAATTCCACGTTGTACACCCTCTCTCACTTCACTCATAAATATGATTATCTATCTCTTCTAACACATGATAATGAAGATTCCATGTTGTTCCATGAGAGGTTTGGGCATCTAAATTTTAAATATTTAGATTAGCTTAGTAAGGGTGGAATGGTAGATGGATTACCCCACATTCAATATATATATGGAGTTTTCCAGGGATGCATACTAGGAAAACATATTGAAGAGAAGTTCAACATAGGTAAATCATGGAGGGCATCATAACTTATAGAGTTAGTTCTCAATGAAATTACAAGTCCTTTCACACACCCAACTATCAGTAAAGCTAAGTATGTTCTTACATTCATTGATCAATTTTCGAGATATATATGGGTCTACTTTCTCAAATCATTTCAAGCTTGAAATCCGAGGTCTTTGAGTGTCTTAAATATTTCAAGAATATATTTAAGAAACAAACAAGGAAGAGGATTAAGAATCTTCATACAAAAAATGGAAGAGAATCTCTGAATAAGGATGTGATCAATAATGAGCATGTTTGAAGGTCAGCGGAGGCGGCTGGATGGTAAAGTCATTCTTGCAACGAAGGTCAGGTCTTGTGCTCAAACCTGAGCAAGGATGTGGTCTAGCTGTAGAAAGCTTAACTGGGCCAAGCCCGCATACCTTTTAAGGTCAGCGGAGGCGGCTGGATGGTAAAGTCGTTCTTGCAATGAAGGTCAGGTCTTGTGCTCAAACCTGAGCAAGGATGTGGTCTAGCTGCAGAAAGCTTAACTGGGCCAAGCCCGCATACCTTTTGAAAAAAATATGATGCAGAAGCTCAACAAAGACCACCGCGGGCCCGTTACGGTAGCGGCAGGCTTCCCTTCTCGCCCATGCAAATTGTATTTCGATGGAGCCTGCAGAGGAAACCCTGGCACTGCTGGCATTGGATTTCTGCTGAAAGATAGTAAGGGCCAAGTGATTGAGAGATTCAGCCGTCTTCTCGGCTACGAATTGACGAATAACGTAGTTGAATACAAGGCCCTCATTGCTGGAGTTCAGCACGCCCTCGACCATGGTATCACCAGCATTGAAGCGCAGGGAGATAGTGAGCTCGTTTGCAAACAAGAAACTCATGGGTGAGACGCTCAGAAGGCCACCTTCTCGGCCGCCAGAGCCGCTGCGCGAATCCTCTGCACCCCCCGCGGCCCCAAGGGAATGGACCAAATGCTCCAAAGCCCCGACGGCGATGTCACCATCATGTTACAAGGTCGGGTGAGCAAGCTTCTAATCGCCCCAGAACCCAAGAGTTCGCTGAGCGACTGTGTGAGGGTTATGCAAATAAAACGGAACCCTAACGGGGAGAAGGAAGTGACGGTCCTTTGCAGGGCCGAGGTGAACCAGCAAGTACTAAACCCTAGCCGCTGCCGCCGATGCCTTAACCTAAATAGCAGCAAGACTAGCTATGAGATCACGGAAAGATTTCCCCTTTTTGTAAAAACCATTGTCGGATCTTCCCTCTGCTTGCAGGTTCAAGACTCACAATCTGTCTTCGAGCTCAAAACCCAAATCCACCAAGCCACAGGGATTCCGCCTAGATTCCAACGACTAGTCTTCGAAGGCCGACAGCTTGGGGATGGCTCTCTGCTACAAGATTACGGAAATATAAAGAACGCAACCATTTCTCTCACTTCTCGGTTGCGTGGAGGAGTGCCTTCAGTGACCCATCCAAGCTCTTACAAGCAGGCTGTGAAATCAGGGACTTCCGCTCCTTCGAAGCTCCAGGCAGAAACTTCAAAAGTAAAGGATCCCTTTGGAGGCACCTTCATTGTGGACCAGTGTGCAGAACGTCCAACAGCATAAGTCGAAGACCCCCAAGTCTATGGCTATGCCTTTCTCTACCAGGCCAAAGCCCTCATTTGCCGCTTCAACGGACTTTGGCCCTCAGCCCCTGCGCTAAAGGAATGGGTTAACAAGACCTGGTCGGAGGGACATGAGATATTCTTCTGTTCCAAGGGGTTCTTCATCGTCAACTTATCCACGGAAGCCGAATGTCAGTGCGTACTAGAGCAAGGTCCTTGGTTTTGGGGCGGATTTGGTCTCTCCATGCAGCGATGGTTCCCAGATTTCAATCCATTGACCATGACAGCCATGACTACACCGGTATGGGTAAGACTACCCAATCTACCCCTTCATTTCTATTCTGCATATTTTTTACCCACCCTGGGCAATGAATTGGGTAGATTTATCAAGACAGACACAGACAGAATAACGAAAGGATTCATCACTTTCGCCCGCATCTGCGTTGAAATTGACCTCAGTCAAGGGCTTCCGGATAGGATTCTTATAGATTGGGGTGATGGAGATCCTTTCATACAGATGGTAGATTATGAAAATACCGCCTTCAGATGCCGCTCCTGTCAGCAAACAGGGCACCTCCAAGCAACTTGTCCTCTTTCCCCCACCCCTCCCACAACTTCTGGTGCAAGGAAAAGAGCCAATGGTTGGCAAGGACCAAAATCCCACAAAATCCGCCCGAACCCCTCCTTTGACAACAAGCAACATCACAAAGATGATCCAACTCCTTCACCTTCCTCAATGCCTTCGTAGACCCCAACCTTCACTCAGCAGCCATCTGTCGACCCAACACACCAGCCTGCAGCGTCAGCACAAAATCCTGCAGTTTCAGAAATCATGACTCCAACTACCGCAACTAAATCCTTGCACCCACCTCACGAAAAGGGGGAAACAAATGACACAATCATGATCTCAGCGTCACTCCTAGGGACTCAGAAGCGACCTCATGAATCAGACAACTCAGACAGCGACAAAGAAGCACCACGGAACTCAGCAGGACAAGATTTTGGCACTTCCTCAGACCATTTGGCTTTGGTGGTAAAGGCCGCTGAGCCTACCAGCTCCTCTGGTTGGATTGATGTTCACAAAAAAAAAGGTAGAAAGTATCCTCATTGGCAAACACAATGATCCGGTCCTTTTCCTTATATTGTATTGTTTCATCTGGCTCTCTTTTAGCATAGGCTAGTTTCAAATGATCCCCTGTTCTCTTTCTGGGGGGTCTTTTCCCATCCGCAACTCAATGTATCACTTTGTACTTTTTTCATGGATTGAATAGAAGGATTCTCCCCTCTCTTACTTACAAAAATAAAAAAATAATGAGCATGTTTGTTCAAAATCAGGTATAGAATTTCAACACATAGTTCCATATGCTCCATAAAAAAATGGAGTAACAGAGAGAAAGAACAATATTTTCAAGACAAAGAGGTATTTTGGTGGATACATTACAAAGTATACATTACAAGGAACTTACTATGAGGATACTTTTGCATTGATTGCCAAGATTGATTCCATTCGGTTAGCTCTAGATACTGCAGAAGCTAGAAAGTTGGAGGTACACCATATGAATGTCAATAATTCATTATTACATGGATATCTTAATCATGATATATAGATGGATAATCCATGGGTATATGTGCATTATCCATCGTTAGTTTTCAATTTGAGGAAATCATTGTACGGACTTAAGAAAGCACCTCGGGCATGGTATGCTAAAATGGATTCTTATCTTCTATATAGAGGTTTTATTATATGTATATCAAATCCTAATGTGTATATGATGAGGAAAACATATTATCTTCTATTGATAGTTCTATATGTAGATAATTTAATCGTCACAGGGATCTCATCCTCCTCCATTGTTGCAGTGAAGACTGCTTTGCATCAGATGTTTTCTATGATAGATGTGGGACTGCTACATTAATTTCTTGGTCTTGAAATCAGCCAAAATGATTTAGGAATCAATATGTATCATTCCAAGTATGCCAAATATATAATTGATAGGTTTCAGAGGATATATTTCAAGTCATCTCCAACACCCTTTTAGTCAGGGGTTAGACTAGAGGATGTTGGTGCATCACCTTTGGTTGATTGTACTAGATATTGACAGTTGGTGGGGAGTCTTCTTTGCCTTACACACTATGAGTTTTGGTATACACTATGCAGCAGGATTTTCTTTAGATCTTGTTGGTTACACAAACTCAAATTGGGTAGGTGATAAAAATGATCACAAGTCCACTTTAGGATATGTCTTATACCTTATATCATGACATATTTGTTGGTAAAGTAATAAGAAAGCATCAATTTCTTTATCATCAACGTAGTAGGAGCATAAGGGTGTAGTGAATGTTTCTACTCAAGATATTTGGTTGCATCACTTTCTTATAGAGTTGGGAGTTGATTTTCATCATCTAATAGGTATATGGTGAGATAATCAAAGTACTCTCAACATGTGTAGAGACCCAGTTCATTGGCAGAGAACCAAGCACATTGAAGTTCATATTCACTTTATTCGAGGAAAGATTCAAGATGGAGTCATCAATATGAAGTTATGTCCATCTTTAGAGTAGGTGGTAGACATATTCACAAAGTGTTTCACCAAACAATTTTTTTTCTCATTGAGGGAAATTATATGAGTTAGGTATATATTATCTTAGTAATTTACCATGTTAGCAATGTTTT
>JASDQU011100509.1:13351-30980 GCA_032191745.1 Picea mariana | reverse complement strand
GGGTTTTGAAATATGTCATGATATTTGTTGGATATTTGTGTGCAGCTTCCGTCAGGTTCTCCAAGTCTATACCCTTGCTTGAGCATCTACAAAGTATTTTAGTTATCAGTTGGCATATTCTAACTTCATACTTTGGGGGGCATTCGGTTACATGTCAAAATTCCTCAGCTCGATAAGTGTTGCATTGTCCCTCTCAATTGTCGTAAGTGTCGCACCTTCCCTACAACTTTCGCAAGTGTCGCAAGTTGGTCACTAGTGTCGCAAATGATGTTCAAACATATTGCTATGTCAATGACACTAAGGAAGCACTTAGAACATCTCACATGACTGATTTGAAGGAGGATAATTGGTATACTAAAGTTAAATAACTCTTGACACCCGAAAGGAACCCTGAAACAAAGGTTTTGAGGGGGAGCGTTCTCCCACTTCAGCTCTAAAAGCGTTGGCGCTCCCCTATGATGCTTCAGGGAGCGTTATAACGCTTCCCAGCCCCCTTTGAAGGAGCGTTTCTCATCTTGAGAGTGTCGGTGCTTCCCCAAGGCTTACCAAAGAGCGCTACAGCGCTCTGATGCCCCTTCTAAGGGAGCACTGTCTAATCTGAGGCAGTAGTTGGCCCGTTGAGGAGAATAAGGGGAGGATCATTCGATATTAGGAGGCAGTTGTGCTCGAATTCTTGGTTTCATCAAGAGATCCCTCTAAGGAGAAGGTTCCCAACTTGTTCTAAAGATAACTCAAGAGGTTAAGCTCCTCTTAACCTATATAAACAGGCTCTATGATGGTGGAAAGGGGGAGGAATTATCAGCATGAAACTTATGATCTCATAAGGAACACACAGTCAGCCAAAGGAGAATAATCAGTGAAGCTATTGTCATCCAGATTGTGGAACTTTCAGGCAAGGGTTAGACGAAGAGGACTTGACGAAGCTGTCGCATTCGCATCTACGATTGTAAGTACTGCTATTGTTATTCTCATCAATATGACACGCTTGGCCTGTTTCTTTCTAGTTTGTGTCTAATGTCACATGAACTTATCACTAGTTGATAGATATGTTTTCAAGCTAACATCAATAGAGTAGGAAGGACTGGAGTGACAATAGGAACCTCTAACACTACAACCATTTTGGTTGAAGGTGTCGAAGGAGTGTCGTTAACTATAGTGGGTATGGGAGTTGAAGGAATCCTGTTATCTTTTTGAATCGATTCAGTACTCATCCTTGTATGATCACAAGTCTAGTAACTGGAGGTGTGTGTACCACGTTTGATAACTTTACGCCTTTTAGAAGGAAAAAAATCAAAATGTGGTGGTAATTGTAACAAGCGGCGAGACCTGTGTGGAAGTTGGTATGGCTCCACGATGGATCAATACTCAAGGTATAAAAACAAATTCTAAGTCCAACTAGTAATCAAGGAGCACACCAAAATAAAATAAACAAAAGTCTAATATGCACACAAACAAGATAAATTGGTTGAAAGGGGCCTCCCTCCCTAAAGTAAGTATGCCTCGCCCAAGAGGGGTCTGAGACTCCCTGAAAATATCGAAGGTATCTGAATCAGTTATAAGTGCCCTTGTGGGCTTAACAACCGGTTAGTCAGATCCACCCCAAAGAGGTAATCCTCCATAAAGAATGTGTGTTTTATGACCCTTACCTAACCCAGGGTACCTGCAGAATAACCCCTCCAAATAACATATGTGGTACCTATGTCAAGCATCTAAGCAACCACGATATAACCGATGCCCAGGAGAACAATTGTAAGTTAGGTCTACTGTATGGGCAGGGTAACAAATACTGAAACCTTGAAAGAACCACCTCTCACATAGGTAAAGGTACTAGAAAGATCCCCATATATGAATAGATCCCCAGAAATATATCTGACGCTAAGAAGGTATTGAGGGGATATCCCCTCAACCAAATTCACATGACCTCGTGCTTAACTCCAGTGTAAGCAGAGCCTATTGATTTCACCAATTATATAATGGATTTCACCACTCCCTTAGTCAGACACAAATGTTGATTTGATAGCCTTCGATAATTTTACTCACAAAATCCTATTCCAAGGCCCTAAATCCTAAGCTAGTTTGTGCACCCTAGAAAATAAAATCATTTCTAATCAACTTTAAATTATCAATGTTGTTTTTAGTGGCATTGCTTACTAAAAAAAGGTGTGGTCGTGAAACTAATGATGTTATGACTCAGCAAGTAAAATAAATAAATATGAATAAAATGCAAAGTCCTAACTTCAATTCCCTATAAATTATAAGCTTTTCAAATGCAATTTTCAATTTAGTTCTGCAATTCCAAATAAGATGCAATCTTTCTATACATGTACTAATATCAATGATAAGGACCCAAAATATCAAATGCCAACAATTCAAAATGCTTAATATTTTTGTATTTTTTATATAAAAGAATGAAAATGCAAGGATTGAACAACAACTTGATATAAAGATTCTATTGTATGTAAACAGATACAAACCAAGTAGGATATCAAGAAGCAAACACCTAGCCTAAGATTCAAGGACAATCAATGAAAAGGATGATGAGAAAGGAAACACCCGAAAATTCAACCAAAGAAAGGTTTCCTATCATTCCACAAACACTTAACAATCATAACAGAGACCTAAGAAGAACGAAAACCATCAAAACTTACCCAGCAAACATAAAAATTAGCAACCAAGAAAGAAAGGATGATGTACACAAATTTTCAGGAGAAAAGAACGTATATACACCTCTTTCACGAGGACAGCTCATGTATGTACGTGATTGTCAGGAAAAAACACACATATATGTGATAAAACATTGCCAGGATAAGGATAAGGCCAACAAACTCAGACTCAAAATGAACAGAGGATGTCAAGAAATCATACGACAAGAAACTCAATATAAACGAGAGAAATCAAAGGAGAAAAACACTCCAAACCCCGAAAAGAATATTCTATCCCCAGTATGGTCACCAATTATGTTACGAGGAAAATATCTCTATGGCTAGGGGTAAACCACAACAGACAGAAATGACTGCAGAAATAAACTCTAATCTCAGATATGATATATAAGAAAATATTCTAACAATACAAGGTGAAGATCCTACCTCGTCTAGACGTTCGATGAAGTCCACCGTTGAGCATTTGAATCAAAGCAATACACCTGTAACTTGTCCTCAACAACCAAGAAACGCAAGAATATGGTGATAATATATAAGTTTAGCACATTCAATAGCATAATCCATCAACATTCATAACAAATATGCCCATGTAATAACGATTCAAATATTTGCAAGATATTAATTGGACGAGAAAAGAGTATTTCTATTAAAATGTAATAAGTAGAAGTGAATGAATTACAAACTTTTATGTCGTCACGGTTCGGAACTGAGAAACTAAGTCCCTTCCATCTGGGCCTCCACCACTTCGATCCTCCACCAAAGGAAATCTCATATAATATAGAAAATGAGGTTCTCAATCAAGTAGGGAAGATCTTGGGGGCTAAACAATGTGTTCAGATTTAAAAGGACAAAGGGATACAAACTCAATATGAAGTGAATAATTTATCCAGATTAACTTTTCTCTCAAAGTTGAATTCTTCTCCTCCTTTACACAGCTTGGATATGGCCCATTTATAGCCTTCAAGTGGAACTGAAGGGATGAATCAGAACGTTTCTAGTATATGGAAGGTCAAGGATCATGGACCCTGTGACGTGACATGGAAACCCGACACTATTTTTTAATTTTGGGCACAAAACCCGATGTACACGGGCTATAGTGGTGCAATCTACATATACACATGTTTTATAATAGTTAGTGCACATAGATGTGGAAAAATATTTTTTTTAGCTCTGGGATTTTCAAAAAGGGACTTCAAGTCTGCATAGGGAAATGGAAAAAGGCCTTCTGAGAAAATTTGCATAAGGTGAGGCAAATATTTCTATAACAGATTCAGCTCTAAGATGGTTTATGATCTTGGAGGGAAATAGTATCACAACTTGGGATCAAATGAAAAAAACATTCAGTGAAATATATAGAGACTATTGTAGAGCAAGAGATACAAGGGATGATATTTTTAGAATGACACAAGGACCTGATGGATCTCTAGAAGAGTTTGAAGAGAGATTTCAACTAAGCTACAAGAGAGCTCAAAATTGCACTCTGGATGAAGACTCACTCAATCTTGTCTCAGAGGATTAAGAGAAGATCTGATGGAAACATTAAATCTCATATCCAATGGAGATATCTATCAGTTGGACTACTATGATATCAAAATAATATTCAAGAACCATTCAAGGTCCTCCAAAAAGAAAGGTAGAAGTAGTAGAGGTTTGATATCTCCATATTTTAACCCTACAACTCATATAAAGGAATGAATTAGGAGGATTAATAGAGTACATGAAGACTGATATTTTACACTCTTTAGCCATGCAAATGGATAAAATGCAGATCAAGAAGAAACATGAGGAAGCAGAGAAGGAATTAGTTGTCTATTGTCCCAAGTGCACTAAAAGGCATCCTAGAAATGAGTGCCCTTTAGACCTTATAGATGTTTGTGGTATTTGTGAAGAAAACCATCCAAATAACAAATGTCCTTCTTTTTCACGATTGAAAGCTATATTTTGAGGAGCATAGAAGAATGTAGAACCACTATACTTCATCAATCAAAGAAGTCATGGATCACCAAGACCATTTCAAACAGATTTCAACTTCAATCTTGCTCAAAATTTTAGTGCATATAATTCTCAAATTTCTCCTCAACCATGGTATAACCCATCACCTTGGACAAATACAAACCCTTGGAAATACCAAGGACCTCCAATTCCTCCTCCATACCAATATTTTCCTATCATTCCACAAAATCAGTGGAATCAACCATCATAAGGATGGAGGCCACAAAATTTCTAACAACCTTCATTAATGCCTCCTCTTCCTCAAAACAACACCACTCAAAATAGTGTTCCTCCTAATAAAACTCATCTACCTTCGCAACCTGCTCCAAATGCGAACAATACAAAATCTCAACTTGTATACAACAATGATACAACTTATCAGACTCATTCTATGGAATTACAAGAGATAAATCTCATGTCAGGAAAAATATTGCAACAACAACCAAAGCTCATAGAAAATGAATAATCTAAGAAAGAATATATTAGCTTACCTCAACCACAAGCCCCTCCTTACCCTGAAATATTAAAATAAGATAAATGTTATACATCTGAGGAAAGAGAACTTTTGGGAGAGCTTAAAATTGTGTGCATAAAGATACTTCTCTTACAAGATATTAAATATGTCCCCATTTTCAACAAGTATATCAAGGAAGAGTGCATTAGAAGACCAGGGAGAAAAAGGAAATATGTTCCTAGCATAAATGTTGTAGAACAACTAGTTGACCTTATGCTTGGGAAGTTAATAGTACCTAAATACTTGGATCGAGGGAGTCCTTTAGTGAATGTCCATATTAAAAACACCTTGATCCAGAATACTCTTATTAATCTATCAGCTACTATCAACATTATGACTAGAGATACAATGATGAAACTCAACCTTCAGGAATTTCTGAGAAACACCCCAACTGTCCTTCAACTTGCAGATCGATCCACAATTAAACCCGAAGGCATGTTGGAAGACATCATAATCTCCATTGAATCTTGGGAGTACCCTATTGACTTCCTAGTTCTTCAAACCAATTCTTAATCTAATGTATATCTTCTCATTTTGGGAAGGCCTTAGTTGTCCACAACAGATGCATACATTGGATGTAGAGCAAACAATATGAATATCAGTGATGACCTATCCCAAAAGAAAATTGTTTATTATCCCACTGCCCAACCTTTGATAATAAAAAAAATTTATATGTGGGTGGAAGAAGAATAAGACCTGACACAAACAACTTCCTACCCCATCTACACAATTCACACTTCCTTGGCTGATAGTACAATTGATGGACACTTTCCTTGAAACTTTTCTGCAAAATCAATATCCAAAAGATGTGAAATAGAAGGGATAAATAATAATAACATATCTGAAATTTATGCAAAAAATGACACTAAATTATGGACAGACTTGTTTATTGTTGAGATAAAAGATCCAACTATCAAAACTATAAAGATCATCCATGCAAAAACACTCAAAATTAAAAATAAACTCATTAGTCAGTAAGAACAAAAGCTCTTAGATGTGTTGAAAAGAAATCTTTAAGATTTTGCATGGGATTATAAAGACATGAAATACATACATCCTTATATTTGTACTCACCATATTTACATCAAGGAGGAATACAAACCTGTTAGGCAACCCCAAAGAAGGATGAACCCTGCAATGAAAGACAGTTAAACAATAACTCAAAAAATTGCTTGATGTCAGATTCATATAGACTATGTCAAACAGTGAATGGGTCTCTCCTCTAGTTATTGTTCCAAATAAGAATGGGAAGTGGAGGATATGTGTGGATTATCGGGAGTTGAAAAAGGATACCATAAAGGACCATTTACCCCTACCTTTTATTGACTAAGTATTGGATGTCTTAGTCGGGGAGAAATACTTTTCCTTTCTGGATGGTTTTATTGGATACAACCAGATTTAGATCAGTCCTGAGGATCAAGCAAGACCACCTTTACTCACCCCTGGGTTAGATTTTCATACAGAGTCTTGCCTTTTGGTCTATGTAATTCCCCAACCACTTTTCAAACAGAAATTTTCAACATCTTTTCAAAACTCATCCATGATAAAGTTGAGGATGATTTTACCCCTTATGGAAATTTATTTAATGAAGCCTTGGACAATCTAGATAAGGTTCTCGAAAGATGTAGAGAAATGAATATATCCCTTAGTAATGAAAAATGTAATATGATGATGAATGAATGGATTGTTTTAGGGAATCACATGTCCTCTAGAGGAATTGAAGTAGACAAAGCAAAGAACAAAATCATCACCTTACTTCTTACCCCTCTAAAACCAAAAGATGTAAGAATCTTTCTTGGACATGCAGGATATTACATGAAGTTTATTAAGGATTTCAATAAAATAACTTCTCCCATGTTTACCTTGTTGTCCAAATATGTGGAATATTGTTGGACTCTAAATTGTCAACAATCTTTTGAAACAATCAATGAAAAACTTACAACTTCTCTTTTATTACAAGGTCCCAATTGGAGTCTCCCATTCCACATTCACACTGATGCATCAAAAAAGTATGTAGGATCAGTCTTAGGACAAGATGAAGAAAATAAACCTTATGCAATTTACTTCATAAGTAATAATTTAGTTGGTACAAAATTGAATTATATTGTTACAGAAAAGGAACTTTTAGCAATGGTTCATGCTCTCAATAAATTCAGACATTATGTTACGAGTATAAATTTTTCATACATACAGATCATGCTTCCATTAGATACTTGATGAATAAACCTGACATTAATGGCAAGATGATTAGATGGTTTTTGTTATTACAACAATTTGATCTAACTATTCTGGGTAATCCTAACAAACAGAATGTAGTTTCATATTTCTTGTCCAGATTGACCATTCCTACTGAACAAGGCATGATTGATGACCAATTTCTAGATGAGCACCTATTTTCCATATCAACACAAACCCCCTGGTTTTTTAATATATAAAATTACCTTACAATAGGAAATTTTCCTCAACATTTATCCTACAGGGAGAGATGCAACATTGTCTGGAAAAGTTCACCCTATATTTGGGTTTCATGTTATTTGTTAAAATCATGTTCATATCATATTTTGAGGAGATGCATAAGAGAAGATGAGTTGAATGATATCCTACATGATTGTCATGATGTACCATGTGGATCTCATTATGTATCCAAGAGGACAACTTATAAGATCTTACAAGTTGGATATTATTGGCCAACCCTACATAGAGATGATCATCAATACACTTCACATTGTGATGAATGTCAAAGAATGGGGAAACCAACAAGGAGAAATGAAATGTATTTACAGTCCAAAGTATCATTAGAACCATTTTACAAGTGGGTCATGGACTTCATAGGCCCAATTTATCCTCCATCCGTGCATAAGAAGAACATTTTGGTATGCACAAACTACTTGACAAAATGGGTTTAAGTAAAGGCCATGAAGGATGTCACATAATCAAATGTAGCATCATTCCTCCAAGAATGCATGTTTTCAAGGTTTGGTTATCCACGGGAGATAGTCACAGATCAAGGTCCTCAATTTACATCAAGGATCATTGAAGAAATCATGAAGGAACATAACATCTGCCACATGAAGTCAACACCCTACCATACTCAAGAAAATGGGCAAGTTGAGGTCAAAAACCGAGAGATAGAAAACATCATCACCAAAATAGTGAGAATGAACAAGAAATATTGGTTAAAGAAGCTCACAGAAGCAACATGGGAATACGACATTACATGGAAAACTACCAAAAGGCTTACTCCTTTTGAATTAGTTTATGGTAACAAATCCATGTTTCATATTGAATTTTAATATCATACATTGAGAATAGCAGTGTAATTAAACATGAATTTGTAGTCAACACAAAAATAAAGAATGAGCCAATTGGATACATTATATGAGTACAAGATGCAAGCCCTCTTCAACACTGAAGTGGTGCAGAAACAAAGAAAGGACTAATGTGACAAGAAGATTAAGTACAAAAATTTCAAAGAAGGGGATTGGTCTCTGTTATATGACTCAAGATTTAAGGATTTGAAAGAAAAGTTGATGACAAGGTGGTTAGGGCCCTACATCATTGAAAAGTGTTATAATAATGGTTCAATGCAGATAAGACCCATTGATGAATAAGGAATATCAATGATAGTGAATGGATCTATACTAAAGACTTACAATAATACCCTAACAAAAGAAGAATTCATAGCAACAGTGAAGAAACAAAATCTGGATGTGATTTATAGAAAAAAAGCTCGCAATCCATCCCAATAAAGAGATATGAAAAAAAATGAATAAAACAATCCTAGATGAAAACCTTCCAAAGGAATCTAGGACATATCTAAGGGTGAAAACCTCCAATGGAGGCAGCCTTGGATCCAAAAAATAAATGAATATCCTCATCAGGAAAACTTCTTAGAAGCTTGATGAGGTAAGGCATTAATGAAAACTAGTGATGGCACTTATTCTTTGAGAAAAAAGGAAAAAAAAAATAAGAGAAGAAAAAAAATAAGATAAAAAAAGAGATTTTTTTTGTACTAATATTTTGTTTTTGCAAGTACCAAGAACTTCATTACTGCAGCCATCTGCAGAGGAATAAAATCAATATTCAGTAAGGACAGTAAGAATTCACAACTTTCCCATAAATTTTCACAATTTTTCATCATTCATAAATAGCATTTTTCATCATCTCCATATGATCATCCATATTTTTCATTTATATCATACATACCACTTTCCATACCCAACATGGTTTTTTACCCTTCATTTCAATAAAAAAGTATCCAAGGTTATTCTATGGGATCAACCTACAACATTCTACAGGATCAACCTAACAAGACAATTTCTACAAATAATGGAAGGTAATCAGAGTCAAAACCACCATCACAATTCAATGATAAATATCAGAACTAGAATCACCTTCTCCAACAATTGGTTTCATCAAATACATCACTGGGATAGAAAAAATAGACTTCTATAGGATACTCGGAATCCTGTAGAAAATATGCAAAGGGGAAGAAAGATGTTGTCCCTTGATGAAGTTTTGGGAGATACTTGGTCATGCTTGACCATTTTTGGGACTTCGACAGCCTATCAAAGATGGAGTGCCAGACGAAGTGGAGATTGCAGAATCTCAACCCACTTTTGGGTCCCTTTTGGGTTTTTAGGAATATGTAATGGGAAAGGGATGTCGGCCTGTGGGTTTACCCATGCTTAGGCCCACTTTTGTAATGTATAAATAGATATATAGGAATCTATAAGAAGATATAGGGATGTATGTGATGTAACCTAAGTGCTAATAGATTTTGTAAGTGTTATGTGCATGACTGTAAGAGGCTTGCAGAGCTAAGTGCAATTTGTTGTAAGGAGTTGTGGAAGGCATTGTGCTGTAACGTAAGGAAGAAGGATCTAGCGAGTTGTGCAGATCTTATGTCCCATGCGAATAAGGTTTTTGGTGGCTCTATTTTGTAACCAATTGAATACGCTAATAAAGAAGAAGTGTTGGTGGACGTAGCCCCAAGGTGGGGGTGAACCACGTAAATCTATGTGTTATTCTTTGTGCTTCGACTTGATGTGTTTATCCTTTCTTTTGCTAAGTGCTTTGATATATTTATATAGATCTACTTATGCTTTGTGCTTATAGAGGTGTGTGAATGTTATATATGACATGTATGAAGATGCTTAGTGCTGATCTACCAAATCTAATCTGTTTTACTATTTCTAAGTGTTGAAATACCTTAGATCTAAGTGAATGTTGCAATGCTCTGTGCTATCTATGAAGTATAATAAGGGTTGAATATTGATGAATGATCTATGCTAAGTACTTTGTAAGAGATGTAATCACAGATCTGTGTCCCAGCTAAGGTTGCAGACACTTGATTCCTACAACCACCCCTGCCTCTACCTCAGGTGAGACTTCATTTGCCTCACAGGTGTTTCCAAAAGGGACGGTAGTTAGGGCTTTGTTGGTGCGCTCTTGAGCGTTGAACTTTGGGTCTGCCCCTATGCCAACAAATGGTTATGTTGTCGAGACCTAAAACTATGATTGTTGGGAACTAAGAAAGAAGAGGCTTGTGCAAAAGAAATATGTGTGCGTAGATTTGTGCCCTAGCGCACAATACCCTACTTGGTTTATAAGCTCTGTGCTAAGAAAATAAGTTTGATCTGAAGAAAGAAGGTCGGATCCGTAGAGAAGAAGAGGGATATGAAAGCTTTGTGCTCCAAGGAAGGTAAAAGCGAGAAGTTATGATTGAAAGAGGTAAGATATGTAAACTTTGTTCTTTGTTAGAGGTAAGAATAGTTAAAGAAGTCTTAGATCTGAAAGACTTGTGCTCTATAAAAGTAAGATAGGTGAAAAAATTTTGTTTCTAGAGAATGGATCTAGGTATATCTGATAGGTTTAGTCCTAGTTTGAAAGCTAGGGTGTTAATAGATGAAAGAAGGTTTGATATGAATATATCTGATAAGAATAATGAAAGATATGTTATACCTATGCATAGAAAGAATGTTTTGACTAAAAAATGGATGCAAGATCCTAGAAATAATGTGTTGCGGTATAACTACTATGGTCCTAGTGCGTAGTATAAAAGGATCCGGGGACCATTTAAAAGAAAGAAAGGATTGACCCTCTATTATAGTTGTAGAAGACCAGGACATCTTGCTAAGGGATGCCCCGGAAGAAGACCTAGTTGTCTTTGTTGTAAGGCTATGGACCATGAAGTGTTGGATTTCCCTAGAATGAGCGCTAAGCTTGAAGGAATGAATCTGAACCAAGAAGGAGACCCTGAATGACCACCGACATGTCAGATTATCAGATATTTCCAAAGAAAAAGAATGCATTGAAGCAAGAATAGGGGACTTCGACATTGACTGTGTTCTTGATGAAGAGACACAAGTGAATATTATGCCAGAAAGAACTTGGGAAGCTATAGGGAAGCCTACTATGATCCCTTAATTAGGAGGAATAAGACTATTCAGAGGGAAGCTGGTAAGTTTATGTGGGAGGCTTGCTTAGATATCTACGACTGTCAATGGAACTTCGACAAAGGAAGATTTTGAGATTATCAAATGTATTGAAAACAACGCGCCATTTACCATGTTACTACGGAAACCTTGGATTGAAAGAGATCAAACTAGGCGGAAAGAAGAAGAAGAAGCCTCAGAACAGAAAAAACAAGAGTTAAAAGATTTCATGACCAGAAATATCACTCAATTGATTAAAGAACATGAAAATAGATCAAATCTTTTGACCCTAGAGATTCCGATGTCGAAGCTGCAAGACCACTAGAATACCCTCAGAAGACTAAAGTACTTACTCCGGAGGCAGAAGAGATGTTAACCCTGAAATATTCTCAACAACGCGTAGTAACTATATCTAAAGAAGATAAAAATAAGAATGAAAAGAAGAATCTTGAGATGAAGCTCACTGGAAAGAAGGCTAGGAAGCTAAGTAAGAAGAGGGTTAGGGATGAAAAATTACAGAAGGTTTCAGAGGGAGCCTTGCAGAAGGAAAATTTGCAGAATTTGAGCCTCGCCGAGATATCAGAACAACGACATAGGTCACTTCGCCATGGAAAAGCAATATAGCCATTGGGGACGATATATCCATCGATTGATGCTCCGAACGGTTGGAAAAATATTTATGGCTCACCACCTGACCGTTGGACCATGCCATAACAGACAGAACAAGATTTAATGAAGCCTCATACCCATTGCAAGCAATATGTTGTTGATTTTCCTATTTATCTCATCATGCCATGCACGAAGAACACTTTTGCCAAATCGATAATTTGAGCTCGCAACCTTGGTTAAGATTGTCCAGTGATCATTACATCGTTACTTTCCATCTTATTGATGTGTCTACATTACTTCGTGAACCCGATATTATTAATCATGAGCGTGTATGTCCGAGGAGCTTAGCGCACTTGAAGAATCTATGAAGGAAGTACTCATTGATATCAGGACTGAGAAAGTCATGTCGGAAAGAAGGATGTATGCAAGTGTGCAAGCATCATTGATAGGAGGAGTCCAAGATTCTCCATCAACTGCTCGTGGAGCAGAAACATCCAGAATCACGATAGAGATGAGAATAAAGCATAGAGATGATCTCGCGAATGCTAAGTTGATTCCAAGCATCTTACCTGTGTATATACCTCCTCTGAGGGGCACAGTGAACAAATATAGCATGCCTAGATATTTTGACTATGCCTTGGTCACTGCGTACCTCCCGAAAGGGATACATGCAGTTCACACAAACCGGGATAAGATAGCAGCGCTAAAGTTTAGTGACTTCAACCTTGGAGACCGTAAATATTACAGTATTCTCACCCCGCATAAGTATCTGACCAAGACAAAAGGAAAGAATTCAAAGATTATCCCCCAGCCTTGGACCCATAACCTCGTGCAGTCTACCCTACTTAATGTTATGAATATCTCACAGTTCAAACGACATCAAGAAGTGAACGCATGTGTTAAGTTGTTGTTATTCTGTTACCATGGAGGATATTTATGGTTGAACCTACGTATCACAGTGGACCCGACCTTGATCCATCAGATCACCAAGTTGAGCATGCAAGGCCCTGACCCACATGTTTTTTACCCTAGAAAGACCACAGAACGAGCCTTAGCACATAATATAAAAGAGACTTATGGCGATGTCGAGAAGGGAACGTGCGGCTACAAGGTATCCTCTATTCAGAATGATGCAATACGCCTCGCCTTCCAGCTCATCGCATGAAAGTTAGTTCGTAAGAACCGACCAACCCAAGTCATTGGATTCATAGTAGACCTCGCAAAAAAGTTGGCGGAGGGCCTACAGATGAATTGGGTGTAGTACTTGGTAAACCAACTGGAGCTCGACTGCAGAGAAGCCCAGGACCAAGGATATGAGTTCCATTTCAATTGGCTTCTGATCCTAGTTGCTTTCATTGCATGGGAGATGTCAGAAGGTGCAACCTTCCTGGACATCGAGCCATTTGAACCATTGGCCGTGAAGTTCAGTACCCTTTGGTACTCGAATGATATGAATAAATAATGACAGTAAAATTTCATGTTTCATTCATATTATAATCAGTTGAAAGTAGCTATCTAGTCTAGATCACGCATCACTCCGAACACCCTCTACAGGTTTCATCCCCTGATGAATTTCAACGCAGACAGACACTTTCTCTACATTATAGCGTGCGCTGATGAGCACAAGAAGTAGTTACAGTTCTATTATAGATTAATAGAAGAATATTTGGATGAGATCACAAAGGAATGGTCGGTGGAACTCCTTGTTCCAGCTGACCCTGTGGACATATCTAATGTAGACAGTCCAGAAACTGCATAGGATCTACCCAGACCTAGCATGCAACATAATATCAGTGAAGTGAAAGACTTAAGTAGTGCCTCGGTGAAGACTAGTTCTATCACACCAAAGAAAGAGGGTGATGGTGAAGAATTAGAAGAAGTCGAATAGAAGCATAGAGATGAAGCGGAGCTTTTGAAGAAGAGGAAGGGTTCATCTCATAAGACTTCTTCCTGGAAGAATTCCAAAGCTCCCATGACTAAGCTACAGACCACACTAACCCCAGAGGACTTCAATTTCATTGTTGCAGACCTGAACGATGTTATGCTAGAGATAGTAGAGACATAGGAGACGAAGCAGGAGAATATGTATAATCATATTGAGATAGAGCTCCAAGGGGTGCAGCAGGCACTACAGTCTAGCCGCGCAGTATCCATTGCGCCTCTAACAGTAGGATCACCAGAACTAGGGGATCAGTAGCTCAACTCCACCAAATTGTTGATATAGTTGAAGCTCACCTTCGACGAGATCAAGAAGAAACATCGCAAGCCACTCAAGCTTTAACACAGTTACAAGGAGTTCTTATGGAGCAATGCACCACGTCAGAACTAGAAAAGATTTCTCTCCAAGAAAAATGGGATGCAGAGAAAGAAGAGCTATAGAAAAGAAAGGAATAGTTTCTCACAGAGCAACTCGAGATAAAGGAACTGGTCAATAGAGAACTTCGCTCTGTGACCATCGTCAAACTACAGAAAAAAAGAATGGGTTCAATAGCAGGTGGCACAACTGGAAGGAGTAATTCAAAAGCTCCAGCAGCGCATTGCAGATCTCGAGCTTCACACAGTACCTGAGACCCCACAGGAGATCAAACACCAAAGAGAAATAACTTCCCGCAATGTAGTTGACAGACTGAAATCTCTTGCCTTGGAGTGCAAGCAACTGAGTAGCCACAGTGCCTAAACATATGAGAACCTCACTGAAAACCCACAGTTATATAAACTGGAGTCGCAGCTACATGAGGCAAAGTATGAAGATGAAAATCTACAGACACAGCTGAAGGCTCTGTCACCTATAGAAATAATGAAGAGATCTCATGAAAAGTGCACGGACCAGTAGCAGATCCATACGATCCAGAGAAAAGTGATGGAAGTGACTCAATGACTTCAACTGGTGCAATATATAAGGCATGTCAGTTGTTCACAGAGGTTGAAAGCCGAGGAGCAGAGCTAGAACAGGTTGTGAGTGTAGCAGAACAATGCCTAGAGGGACCCGTCAATGACACACTCATCCAGGAGTTTGTCGAGTAAGAGATCGTAGCAAAACAACAAGTCAAAGCAGCTTGGGCCAAGCTCGAGGCATTCAAGGCAGAATTAATCAGACCAGAGTGACTCGGGATGATTCACAGGTGAGTGTTGGGGGGTTGTTGGCCCTTGACCAAGTTTTGGGAGATACTTGGTCATGCTTGACCATTTTTGGGACTTTGATAGCCTGTCAAAGATGGAGCACCAGACGAAGCGGAGATTGCGGAATCTTAGCCCACTTTTGGGTCCCTTTTGGTTTTTGGGGAATATGTAATGGGAAAGGGATGTCATCCCATGGGTTTACCCATGATTAGGCCCACTTTTTTAATGTATAAATATATATCTAGGCATCTATCAGAAGATATAGGGATGTATGTGATGTAAGCTAAGTGCTAATAGAATTTTTAAGTGCTATGTGCATGACTGTAAGAGGCTTGCAGAGATAAGTGCAAGTCGTTGTAAGGAGTTGTGGAAGGATTTGTGCTATAACGTAAGGAAGAAGGATCTAGCGAGTTGCGCAGATATTTTGTCCCATGTGAAGAAGGTTTTTGGTGGCTCTGTGTTGTAACTAATTGAAGACGCTAATAAAGAAGAAGAGTTGGTGGACGTAGCCTCAGGGTGGGGGTGAACCACGTAAATTTGTGTGTTATTCTTTGTGCTTAGACTTGATGTGTTTATCCTTTATTTTTCTAAGTGCTTTGATATATTTAGATAGATCTACTTATTCTTTGTTCTTAAAGAGGTGTGTGAATTTTAGATCTAACATGTATGAAGATGCTTAGTGTTGATCTACTGGATCTGATCTGTTTTACTATTGCTAAGTGTTGAAATACCTTAGATCTAATTGAATGTTGCGATGTTATGTGCTATCTGTGAAGTATAATAAGGGTTTAATATTGACAAATGATCTATGCTAAGTACTCTGTAAGCGATATAATCACAGATCTATGTCCCAGCTACGGTTGTAGACACTTGAGTCCTGCAACCACCCATGCCTCTACCTCAGGTGAGACTTCATCTACTTCACAAGTGTTTCCGTAAGGGCCAGTAGTTAGGGCTTTGTTGGTGCGCTCTTGAGTGTTGAACCCTGGGTCTGCCCCTGTGCCAACAAAACATATCTACAGGATGTTATGTATACTCTAGAACGATTAAAGGCCACGTTTTTCCAACACATTGCAAATCTCATTTTGAGGAAGACATCAACAGAATCTAAGGACATCATCAATGAAACAAGTCATCATTTTCCATTACTCCAACCACCTGCAAGAAGAAAAATTAATGTGCATGCAAAGGTAAATAAGGTAAAACAAATATCTATCCTCTCAAATGTTTCATTAAACCTTCATACAATTTACCTATGCTTATTTCATATAGTCTAAAGTATTTATAGAGTCAATGAGGTGATGAAAACGAGTTTGTTTACATCTTGTCAACTAGGGGTGGCATAATTTGTGTCAAGATACGAATTAACATATGGATATTAAGTGGTTTAGTGGAGGTTTATTTCTTTGAGTTAGAAAAGGCATGAATTAAGGAATTATGAATACACAAGTCAATTCATGTTGCATTACTGCAAAAATTAAGGAATTATGAATACATAAGTCAATTGTTTTTGTATTTTTGTGCCAAGATAGTAGTCATGTCCATGATTTAAGGGTATAACTCAGAGTTAGAAAAATTGGAGCACCATTTCAAATTTGAAGAAGAAGAGTGGCTCTAGTCGGGTGAAATCAGGAATCTGAGCTCGCAGGAGAAGAGGGAAAGAAAAATAATCATCCAGAGGATCTGAGGACACTGCAAGAGACAAATTTATATAGACTATAGGTAGCCATGAAACCCTCAATAGAGAAATATCCCTTCAATCCAAAACATTTTCTACATTCATTTAAATTTTCATGTGTTTTTGACCTATGGTCATTCCTGGAAATTTTTATGGTCATTGTTATCCCCTAGCCTAGGGATAACTAAGGAGATTATGTCTTGAGGCCCACAGTTCCTAGACATGGAGTACTAAGAGCCATATTGACTTTATCTTAGACCTAGAAGGCTCATACTTCTTCTTCAGTTCCTCCATCTTGTCAACATCAGCATCCATCCCATCGACATGGTCCTCGAGCATTAGTGGATCTTGATCCATGAGGTAATGAGTCTAGGTATCATGGTATGTGTCACTCTGATTCTAAAAACATTTGAATATGTAGATTTAATTATCTTTTGCTTCATGATGTGTTCTTGGACTTTATTCCTTTTGACATGTACATACCTGGGGGGGAAGACAAAATGCCCTATCAAGTTGGTTTCCTTAGGAGTGAGTTGCCACTGGGTGGGTTCATGAAAGGTCATCGTCCATTCCCACCATACTTATCACTTTTCATCATCTTCCCTCTCATCTATCCCCT